>JAAAKQ030005315.1:0-11530 GCA_010016005.3 Zanna intricata | reverse complement strand
ATATATATATATATATATATATATATATATATATATTTTATAAGTTGAAAATTCTAATGAAGCAGTATTTTAAATGAAATAAATTTTTTACATTAAAAATTTAAGAAATTAATGCAGCTAATTAAAATAAAATCAGAATGTGATATTGATTTAAAAATAGTTAGCAGGAAATTACTGGCCTATAACACAAATACATTTTCATTATTTGAGACAAACTGATTCTACATAATCATTTTAAAAATAATGTGGCAAACATTTTTATCTGTAAATACAGATAAAAATGTAAAAATTTACTTTACTATCTAAAAGATAAAAATTACATAATATTATATTAATTAATAATTATAACATTGTAATAAATTACCCTAATTTTTTTCCCAATATGTTGATAAGAAAGAGAAAAAGTATGCAATAATCATCGATTTAATAGGAGAGAAAAAAGATGCAATGTTTATTACTTTAAGGAAATACAACATTCATAAATAATTTAGGAAATAAATTAATGTTTATTTAATAAATGTCAGTCATATAAATTGGGAAAGATGTCCTAAAGCAATCTTCTTTTCATTTACAGAATAAGATGCACATATTATGCAAGTGAATAAATGAGATATTGTGCAATTTTATGTAAATAATATTTTCTTCCGACCTATCCAAAGTCTTTATTGCTTTTTATATTGATATAAATGTTAAAACCAGGATTGAGGACTAATAACAGAAAGAAAGAGAACTGTCAGTATAGAAAAAAAACGTCACTATAGTAATAACTGAATATTGCCTTATTTCACTACAGTTTACTGGATATAATGTTTAATGTAATTTATCTCTGCTATTAGCAGGCAACATATAGAATTAAATTACTTAATTTTTTTTATTTTGAGATTATGCTGAATTATAACATAGACTGTATGGCTGATAACTGTTTTAACATGTATATCAGACAGATGGCATAACTATAATGGCTGTAGGAAACCAAACTTCTTCACTTAATCAGATACACTTTTGTGTATCAGCAACTGAAATGTAAGTGATATTGAGCCTATAATAATATATTCACAGTTCATAATAATGAATAAATAATGAAAATTGTCACTCTCGGGAGAAAAAACAATAATTGTCACGAACAGAAAAATTATGATCTGTGAAGTAAAAATACTTTAAAGAACATTATTGAATACTCCTTTCTGTAAGAAATAGTGCAGTGCACACACTATCTTGGACAACTAGTATGGAAGATCCTAACATTAATATAATAAACAATCATCAAAAATATATGCAATAAGTGTTGCATAGCATATAAATTGTAAGAAGCATATGTAATCATGATGAAGGATTATATAAATAAATAAATTATACAATTACCGAACAATTTCTGTTATGACTGATGTGGGAGTTAATCAGATTTGGAAGGCAAGCTAATAACACATTTGTTTTACAAAAATTGCATCTGAAATAACTTCTGATAACTTTTGTTATCTATACCATACATAACCCAATTATTCTATTAAAAATAAGTAATTTTTTTAATTCTTCCCCTAACAATAATATTTCACTATTCAGTGGGTATGTTGGGTTTGCAAACAAACATAGTGGTACATTAAATTCTATCTAAGCATAATCTTTTTTGTTAAAAGTCTACAGATTTATAGTTTTCAATTATAGTAATTTGTATTTATTAAAATCAATAATAATGACTGCAATAGTGTTTTGGTAAGAAAGGTACCAACAAGGATGGCTTTTTTCTTTTAGTTTCAGGTTACTAATAAATCTATTAATTTCTTAAGATAATAGTTTTTTCTACATTGTAAACTAAAAATACTGGATAACAGGAGAAGTAAAACTATTATGAAAGTCAGAACATTTTCTGATATTTGTGTGATGTAGACTTCCTGTGGTTTTAATAAACCCAATATCTATCACCAGATAAAAAAACCACAAATAAATACAGGCTTTACTATGCATATATTTAAGCTTGCATAATCAAGTATATTTAAATATTAAATCATCATAATAATAAGCATTTACTCTGTTTATCATTTATTAGAACAATCATTTATTAAGATATTTTTTTTTTAGTATAATTTACAAATAAATAAATTATTATTATTTTTTATCAAATTTAATCACTTATGATGTGTAAAGATCACTTATTTTTATACATAAAAACGTTTTTCAAATATTAAATAATAATCAAACACTCGTTAAGTATTTCAATTCATTAACTGTTTGTAACTAAACTAATTGTCCTTATACAAATAAATAATGAAAAGGCATATCTGCATTTCCAAAATAAAAGTAAGTCACTTAAAAAACAGAATAGAATACATTTTATACAATTTACAAAGGAATGATAAATTGTACACTATTTATTAAAAATACATACAATCAAAAAATAAAATAAATATTGAGGTCATGATTTTCCATTTATTTGATTATCTTTTCTCCAACAAACATGGTCGTTTAAATCTGTTTGAGGTAATTGTACGATGAATGGTGGTTCATTATTTCGTGATGTACCGTTACTGCGATGAACTCCTGTATTGCTGGGGCTTGATTGGTTGCTATGTGGATAATAATTTGTACCTTTCGGTTGTGAATGTGCTCTTTTAACAGAATGCGTATAATCACGAGTTCCACGTCGTTTTAAAGTGAAATCTCTTTCTCCACTAATTGTACTTTGTCCTCTCCACACGACCCAACCATGTCTATATATTGGATCAACTGGTCCCCAGTTTCTTGATGGTTTTAAAGTACTCAGTAATTTCTGAAATGAAGATGAGATTATTTATTAATAAACAATAAAATAAAAAAAATAAAAAAAAACAATAATTGTTTAGAAAGCCTCCATAAAACCCCTCATTGATGTATTTTTCTTATATGATTTCTTGACCTCAGTCTACTGTTACACAAACTGCAGCAGGATCAACAACTCTAGCCAACAATAAGTGATTTGAATAATAGTTTAATATATAATCAGTACAAAAAATGACTTAAATATACAAATAGTAAATATACAATACATTGAAATGTGATAAAATTTCAAGTTAAAACTATTTCAGCAGAATCTGTGCTCTTATATGTATAAAATTTTAATGAATCATTTCATTATCTCATTATATATACGTGTTGGAAAATATGCATGTGCACACACACACACAACCATGTACATACACGCGCGCGCGCACATGCACACCCATGCACACGCACGCATGCTCACACACGCGCGCGCGCGTACGGGTGTAAGCAAAGTATGATGGCAACCCTTACTTAAATAAATATTTAACAATTAAACAAGAAAAGTGAAATCTAGTAAACATCATTTTTCTTCTCTGAAAATTTAGATCTTTAAAATCTTGAAACAGATCAATTTTTTATTTTTATTGAAAGATGTAACGATTAATGTATTTAAATTAATTGTTATATTAAAATCTTTTATTACTAACTATTATTATGAATCATTAGTCTTTGTAAAATTTGATTTCAAATAACTTTATTAAAAAAAAAACCATTGAAACAAGATTAATACATAAGCAGAAAATCATTTAATTATAATTTCAAAAAAGAAGATAAAAATCCTTTATCAAACTTAAAACCTAATACTTCATCAAATATCAAAATATTTTTTCAAAATTAATTTTATAAAATATGTATTAATAAAATAATAATACAATTTTACCTGTCCAATATTGTAATCAACTTGAGTAAATATTTGCCAGAAAGCAACAAATAATATGATACACCATGTAGTTGAGTAGAAAATCCAACCCATTATATTTAACCATTCAGCATCATGCTGTTGATGAGTACCACTGAAAGGTAACACAACTAATGACCAGATCTCAAGCACCTAAAACAATTTTTTTTTTTTAAAGATGGTTTTGTGTAATTTTTAACGTAAAAAAGACATATTTATCTGAATATACAACATTTTGTAAGAGTAAAATAAAGACTATTAATCTTTTAAAATATTCAACAGACGTGATGTGTTTCAGATAACAAGAAATATCATTCACAAGAAACAGTATGTTGTTTTTAGCACAATATAATTAACTTTTTGTTTTTCTTATATATGTTAATTCAAACTGCTTAACTGCATCCATTCATTTCATTAAATAATCATGTAACATTCACCATTTTTCAGAAGTCAAGAAAAATTTATTACACTTATGAATTACCACCCACCTAAATAATCTTAAGTTACTACCCACATAAATAACCAAATTTAGCCATGATCAAATAACCAAAAATGTTAAATAAACACAGAAATGAAATGTGTATATGAATGTCATAAAATTTTATAAATTATGTTACAATTGAATAAAATTTTTATTTTTCAGTAATTCTTAAAATTAATATAAAACAAAACATATTTTAATAAGTATTTTCTATATTACTAAGATATCAGAAGTAATTTAAAAATATTTCTTTAAAGAATAATAAAAATTAAGGGATTTTTTTTTCAGAGTTGGTAGAACTGCCATGTTTAACAGGTTAGCAAATAAGTGGAGATTAGTGGGAGCTTAGTTACATAACAATTTGCATGCAATTTATGTCAATTCATAATCCTATTATGTGGCAGAATGGGTGAATTCCTTCACTCATTAAATTCATTTCAATAAAATAATAAATTGTAACTGTATGTAATTCAGTGCCAACTCACTTCTGATAATAATGATGATTTTAAAAGCAAGTAAAATGATGTTATGAATTTATGCAGTAGGAAAAATATTTACTTTTATTTCAAATAATATGTATGAGCATAGGAGTGAAAGCAAGGTGTGAAAGTCCATTTACCGTTACTGATAAAACCATCCAGATACTTAAAGAAAATATTTGTATCAATAAATATTTAACCCATGGCTAAGAAGGCAGGCTTGTGGTTCTACCAGCATGACTTTTTGTTCAAGTAAGCACTTAACAAGCAAAATTTCTAACCTATTTCAAATTATTTTTATTTTTAATTAAGGAATATTGCATGACATTCCAATCTCACAAGCACATGTAAAGTATTTTTTCAAACATCCATTAGAATAATTTTGGCCAGAATATATTCTACAACAGATTTTCATTCTATTAACTTAGAATTGAAAATATATAATAAAACAAATGAAAATGATATTTATTTACAATCGTAAAATCATCCTTAAACTTAATTTAGATCATGCATTTCAGAATACTATGAGCTATGGTTTTATTTAAAAGTAAGTACTTTCAGAAATACAACATTTAGCATTTAAAATATTTCTTAATTTATTCAGCTTCTGTTCTTTATGCAGCTAATAAAGAACAGTTCATGATACTTCCACTAAACATCATTAAATTACTTTTTCTACTGGGATGTTGAAGTTCACATATGGAATATAGACTAAGTTTTTCCAACTCTATACAATGAATGAAATTAATGCTTGAAGAATTAATTGATCTATGAATGTGTTGTCCCTAAGAAAAATAAATGTTCTATATGAAATGTTTATAAAAAGTCTGAAATTGAACACATTGAGTGCCAAAACTGCTAATGATCATAGGAAGATTCATGTAACTGCTAGTAGTATTTCTTGTGCATTCTAAAAATCAAGGTGGTAATTTTCTGAGATAGAGATGCATATCATCAAGCAATTTAATTCATGAAATAGTGCTTAACACATTTACGACCAGTAAAAATTTCAGAATAACAAGATTAACATGAAAAATGATTAGGAAGGTGGGAAGGGTCCTTCCATTTGCCACAAGTCATTCTCAATAATGATACTTCTTATTCCCAAGAATCAAGAATAACAAGCATCTTATTCCAGACTAAGTAACAAAAATGAAAAGTAAAGTGATCTCTCACTGCCAAGGAAGCTTATCATCAGCATAAAAGCCCAATGAATCTGTAAATTTTAACCTATAAATGACATCTGTTCACTGCAGAGAATAGCTGCATAGTAAACATCAGGTTGAGAAAACAGCTCTGATTAGTGACACACAAAAATCTTACAAAAAGATATAATATAAAACTGAAAAAGTTAAAGAAAGAACAAAGGAAGCTGCAATAAGTAAAAAAAAAAAAAAAAATTAAGACAAGAATAGTTACATTAAAACAAAATCATACTGGAAGAAATTAACAGTTATATATCACTTACCACAAGAAGGATAGGTGTTAAAAACCAAACAACACTCCATATTGGATTTAATTTTTGTCCAAGAACAAATTCAAAATCACTATATAGGGCAAATGATCCATATATCCATACAAAACCGATAAGTTCGAGAGCAGTAGAAGCTGCAACCATGTGGCCAACAACATAGCGATCCAACATATGTACCAGTTCTAATTTTACCTGTAAAAACATTTTAAAAATATATAATTTGTAATATAAAAATATAAGAAAGGTTTACAATATTATCGTGGTTTTCATGAATGAAATTTAGAAATAATTTTCTCAAAATCTCAGCAATTTAGTATATAATTTTATCATAATTTTTCAAGTTTGTAAGTAATGACTATGTACTGTATGTAATTAAATTAATGTTTGTAAAACTGGTTTTGGTTCAATAGTTTTATTTATCACAATTTTTTGATAAATGAAACTATTGAATTTTGTGATAAATTTTCAGTATTATGAATAAACATTATAAGCTGTTTAATGAAATTTACAGAAGAAGCTTATTAACTAGATGGAACAGATCACATGATTGAAATGTTAGCAATATTTGTAATTTGTTCATTGAATTATTTACCAGTTGGCCCCCCTCTCTTAACAAAAGATAGATTTTTGGCATTTAGTTGCTCGTAAATGTTAATTATAAAGGAAAAAATTTAATAATATGAAAATTAAACATGCTACTCTGATTTTGATGATGATTATTATATTATCATGATTTAATGGATTGGAGTTAGATTTTTTGTAACCATCTAACTATTTTAAATATGAGTAAAGTTTGCATTGGTCTTCTCAGTTAGACATTACTCTGTTGATGTGTGAACAGAATTCCTGTTAATGATAATGATCGTATTTCTGTTAATCATAAAACAAAATTTCTAGGTGTTTTATTTCATGACAAGTTCTCTTTGGATAATCAAACTGATTTAGTTGGTAAAGAAATAAAACTATACTGTTTTGCTTTGCAGCACCTTAATAAAATGCTACCTCTAATCAAATCTATGTTTTACCTTATAATTTTTTTAAATATTTATTATTTATCCTTATATAAATTTGTCTTTTTATGTGTTTTTTTTTTTAACCTCCGGAACTACCGTTAGGTATATCTTCAGAGGATGAATGAATTGTAGTGTATGTGAAAAATGCAATGCCTGACCAGGATTCGAACCCAGGACCTCCGGATGAAAGGCCAAGATGTGCCACAGAGGCCGGCATTATTATATAAGACATGATTTAAAAATAATGTATTATATTGTACTGATTAGAATAAAACTATTATTTGTTTTATAATCACTGGTAATATTTTTTTCAAACTCAACTGTGCTTAGTATTTAATCTGATAATATACTCTTTTATCTGTTACCACAATGCCTTGAAATAACTAAAAATCACTAGAATTTGAATAGATTACACATTTTTAAAAGCCACAAAAGATAATCTGTATACAAGACTTTTCGTTCAAAAAGTATAAGTAATAGTTAATTAATCAATTGGGTAAATATTTACCAATTTAATATATAAATATTATAACTAAAATTTAAATAAGAATTAATTATCTTACTGGCAGTAAACAAATTATTCCAGCTAAAAATCCGACAGTACAAACGCCAGCAGTAATCATCCACCACTTCCACCTTTCTTTTGTTTCAATCATAATTGATTCAATTACAGTAAAGACAATTGCAGCCTGTAAAAAAAAAACAATACCATTTTTATAGTAAGTTGCCATGTAAAGTAGCTCCATGAAAAAAAAAAATGTAATACATTTTATGGCATTTATCATTTTATCAAAATGTAATTTTTACATTTTACATGTGAAAAAACGTTATTAAGTATCAATCAGTATTTTTTTAACAAAATATAAAGGATTCAGAAAATAATAATAAAATTTTGCTGTGAAATTCAGAATTCACGGACTGACTCTTGTTGGAATAATGTATTAGTAAATATACCAGTTACTGGTTTTTTGCTTATGAAGAATAATTAGGTATAGAAAGAAAAAATATGGAAAAAATAAACCAAGACTTTCAACAGTTTGTTATTTATTTAAATTCTAAGCAAAGAATGAAATTATATTTATAACAAAATATATAATAATAATGTATAATATATAATAATAATGCATATATTCACAATTCTGAATAAAAATAAACAAGCAATTTAGTTGAATTGAACCTGGATTGATCCATGTCATAGATAACTAGATAACTAGCTAAAGCAGTTTGCTTACATTGACAGTACAATTGATTATCAACTGAATTACCTAATACCAGGATCAGTGGGCTGCAACCTCAGTTAAAGTTACACAAGTTTTTTTCTTTATTTACGCTTTACACATATGTATATGCTTTAAAAATTTGTATATATGTTTCAATATATAAGCTTTATGGTTGTGCATGGGAATATGGATTGGACATTTTGTGACATAAGAAAAATGCCATGCTTGACAATTACATTCATTTATATTGGTGGTTTTCTTCACTGCCTGTTAGTAGCATCAACTTGCTGTGTTAACCCCCACAATGACCCAACCTCCCTACTCCATGTGACCATATACAAGTTACCATGAAACAGTGTGGTGTATGTATACACTATGAATTGTACAGAAATTACACAGTGAGCAAACCTTTGCTTACTGTTTTAAACAGCCTGTGTGAGAGAGCATATGTGTGTATGAACTGAGATCCTATGGTGGGGACTATATTCTGTATGCACAACCTTAATGTAATGAGTATAGTCTCACTAATTATCAGAATAATCAGTTTATAAACCCTAATGGCACCAATAAAAAAACAGTATGAATATTTAAAACTAATCTGAAGTAACTGTAATTTTAACTGAACCAAATTGAATCAGCATTATTTCAACTGTATAAACCTATGGCATAAATTGCATAATGATGTAATTTTCATTTAACTGTGATTCATAGTTTGAATGGGTGATTAAATAATTTAAAATAATTAGTTTCTGTGATTAAGAGTAGTAAACACTTTAATACAAAACAAACATAAAAAGCACAACAAATATAATTTGTTTTTTGTCATAACATATCCTGAATTGTGACTTAAGAGTACAACACATATGTGATGTATAGAATCCATAGATGAATAAATAACTAGTCACCAATTCTTATCAACAGAGAGTTACTTCCTGAAATTTTCCAAATAGCACATTAATCAATCAATGAACTAATATGCAGCCAAAAAAAATCATATCTTAACCAATGAAAAGGCAATGATTCATTCTCCTTCATTAATTAAAATTATTTATTATTATTATTTTAATATAATAATAATAATAGAATTTTATCTTTTATTCAGCTTTTGGTAAATTTAATCTGTTCGTCTTATTTAAAATAAAATAATCTATTTTTAAGGCAATACAATAAAAACATAAATTAATTATTTGGAATTTTTTTAAATTTTGATTGTTTCATATGTCAACTATAAAGACAAAGCATACCTACCATAAAGAATTTCTCAATTAAAAACAAGATATGCTCAAATTTTCACATTTGATTGATTATTTACTGACTTTTATAATATGAGGGTTTTTTTTCAAGGTCCGATCGGTCATGAAATTAAAACCACAGTGAAAATAAAAAATTTTTTATTTGTAACAAGTACTTAGATATGCTATTTCTCTACATAGTCGCCACTCCAATTTAGACATTTGTCATAGCGTTGTACCAACTTTCCAATACCCTTGTCATAGAACGGAGCCGCCTGTGTTTTCAGCCATGTTTTTATGCTCTGCAGCTCAATGTCTGTGCCAAAATGTTGTCCTCCTAGCTAGAATTTCATGTGAGCAAAGAGGTGAAAATCAGATGGAGCCAAGTCCGGGCTGTATGGTGGATGATCAAACACTTCCCAACAAAAATGCTGCAGGAGCTTCTTTGTTACTGCTGCAGTGTGCGGCTGAGCATTGTCATAGAGAAAGACAATGCCTGATGACAACATTCCTCTTCACTTATTCTGAATTGTCCTTCGTAGATGTTGAAGAGTCATGCAGTATGAGGCTGCAGTGATGGTCGTGCCACGTACCATGAATTCCACCAAGAGAACTCAATTCCAGACCCAGAACACAGTAGCCATACACTTTCTGTTGGAGAAGGTCCGCTTGAACTTCTTTGGTTTACTGGGAGAATGAGAATGCATCCACTTTGGATTGTTCTTTTGTTTCTTCAGTTTCGAAATGGACCCATGTCTCTTCCCTTGTGACAATTTTGTTAAAAAATCTTCTCCTTCATTGTGGTATCGCTGGATAAACGTTAGGGAGACGTCCATTCTCATTGTTTTGTGATGGTCCGACAGCATCTTGGGAACCCATCTCGTACACAGTTTGCGGTACTGAAGTTTCTCACTCACAATGGTGTAGAGAGCTGATTTTGAAATTTCAGGAAACGAATCACTCAATACAGAAATTGTGAACAGATGCTTTTCATGAATTACCTCATCCACTTGCTCAACGAGATCATCAGTTGACACTCGCTTCCTTTCCTGACTGCCTGCATCATGAATATCTGTACGTCCTGCTTTAAAGTTCCAGCACCATTGTTGCACTTTGCTGTCACTCATTGAAGTTTCATCGTACACATTACTTATTCGTCAATGAATTTCAGCTGCATACAACCCTCAGCCTGAAGAAATCGAATTACCGCATGCACTTCACACTTGGTGGGAGATCCTATTGTTATAGACATGTTTACGTGCTAGCCTTGTGTTCAGAACTAAATGAAGGGACGCAGCGTGATTGAAGGCCATACTAGAGACGCTGCGCAAAGGTTCATCCGATTTTTGCGCAGGTTTTTATTTCGCAACTGATCAGACCTTGAAAAAAAATAACTCTCGTATTTATTGACTTGTCAGCAGTAATGAAAACATTATCTCAAAGTAATGTAATTTTCTTATTAAACTGATTTTGGACTATTTATCTCTAAGTCATAATTATCACATTTTAGATAGACAAATAAATTTTTAATTTCTTAAAAAAGAAAAAAAGTGAAATAAATGATAACATATTCTATTCCAATCAAGTAAATTATACAAATAAAAAACGTGATTGTTCCTGGTCAATCAGTCAATTTTTAATCTTTCACTGATTATTTGTTATAGAATTAAATAGTATTTTAGTCTTAGGAGATCTTAAGAAGATAATTTATTGATATGAATCAAAAAGTTTTTAACATTCGAACAATATTAAAGTTGAGAATTAATTAAAGGCAAGGTACATTTCTGGCTCTATGAGTATGAGTTATTGTATAGGCATTTCCTTGTGTTAATTACTTTTTTAAATTTTTAATGTTAACTCTTGTAGTGTGATGATATTTTTGAAATCTAAGGTTAGAATATTGAATAGATTAGGTTTAAAATTAAGATTGGTTTAAA
>JAAAKQ030005282.1:0-18705 GCA_010016005.3 Zanna intricata | reverse complement strand
CACACACACACACACACACACACACACACACACACACACACACACACACACACACACACACACACACACACTCACACTCAAACACAATCTCTCTTTCTCTCTCTCCCCTCTCTCATATTTTCTCTTTATTCGTTCTTTTTACATCTGTTACTCATAAATTATGCGTGATATTATCCTAAGTAACGCCTGTTTCTACATCGCTATCCATCTGTCGGTCTTGTCGTTATAAAATACTTATTTTGTATCTTTTTTCCTTAATAATAATAATAATTTGTAACGGGTTTTTTGTTTTTTTTTTGTCTTACTTCGTATAAATACTGTACTTTAATCTTTATGTAAAATTATATTATAAGATACGTAAAAATGGTTGTTCTTTAATAATTTTATTTAAAACATAGTTTATATAATATAGAAATTATCATTTTTATTATAAAAAAAAGATCTTTAAATAACGCCAAGAATCATTATTTGAAATTTTTCTATTAATGAAATTGGAAATAAGCTTTATGCTAATTGTTCGTAATTAAATTTTTTAATGAAATATTTTTTTGTTAAATAAGTTGTGATATTTTTCGCTTTGATTTCATTATTGACCTAAATAATAAACCTCAACAACAATAATCAATGAAATCGCTCATTATCGAAAGATATCTTACTTAAAATAAGTTGCATAAATTTTGAAGGTTAAGCGCCGGAACCAAACACCTGTAAGTAACCTTAGAAGTCGCTTCTGAAAATAGTGAAGCCATTAACGAGAATAACAAACATCCAATACCAAGCGTATTAAGAAGATGATTGAAATTCTTTCTCATTATTTTTTACTTTGAACAGAATATATTGTTATGTCACCATATCGAGTCCACTATAAAATTATCAATATTTTACTCTAAGATAATACCTTCAATCTTTTCATCTTTATTTCTGTAGAAAGAAATTTTGATTTATTATTTATTAATGAATAGTGTATATGTTTATAAATTATTTTCCTCTTTCGTATTTGCACATACGTCAGTAAATAAACAGTTGTCACATTTAAAAAAATTGTTTTTATTTATTTTGTGTTTTTATACGAGGTATTTTTTTTAAGTAAGTACAGTTTTGGTACTTTTTTTTTTTTTGTTTAACCTCCGGAACTACAGTTAAGTATTACATCAGAGGATGAAGATGAATGATGGGTAGCGTATGTGAAAATGCCATGCCTGACCGGGATTCGAACTCGGGACCTCCAGATGAAAGGCCGAGACGCTACCAGTCGCGCCACGGAGGCCGGCCACAGTTTTGGTACTTACTTGCAGTATTAAGTCCGCTGCAGCGCAACCGTGCATAATCACTAACTACATCTGGCTCTTCTTCTTTTTTTTTTTGTTGTCATTACTTCCGCCACCACCCCATTCGATCGCCCTAAAGCATAAGACCCAATGTCCGTGATACGATGGGCTAATGAGCCTCGAATAGTTAACCGACCAGTTTCCTAGCTTCTAGAGCTAACCTAATACCGTGAACGGAACAAGCGTGATGCAATACATCACTCGCTTTTGTGTCTCACCGTTCACTTGTCATATTACCTAAAATTGGGTAAGCGCAGCCTCTCATACTAAAAATATGACTTGTCAATAAATATAAAATTTATATTCTCAAGGACAGCAATTCGTTGCCTAGGTTCCTGAATGCCAGCAAGTGCTTGACCACCACTTACAGTGCTTGGAGCTGAAATTGGCTGATGGCCAGCCATTTTTCGGGGTTAGCTTCCTACAGCAACGTTTTAGGAGTTTTCCCTTAACAAATTAATGATGCCGGTTGAACGATGCAACTGCATTAAGGAACTTCCACACGATCCTACAATGCCGCCACATCAACTTGCCGCTTATGAGCGGCCAGTTTTCCCCTTGATCACTAAGTTCCAGAATGGCACTAGCTACAGCAATGAAGGCGATCCGTTTTTAAGACTAATAGTACTGGCGACGAAATGTAGATGTCTCATATTACACTGGAATCAAAAAGCAGTCCATGGAATGGACACTCAACATCTCCCAAGAAAGTGAAGATCAAGTAAACAATGACAGCCATAGAATCATGCCCAACTGTGTTTTGGGATAGAGAGGAGCCTTGTTTGTGGAACTTTTACCTTGGGGTGAAACTATAAATGCCGAGACATATTGTGAGACCTTGACTAAACTGCATCGCACAATCGAAAACAGAAGGCTTAGCGTCCTCAGAAAGGGAATCATCCTGCTTCACGACAGTGCTCGATCACACGCGGCTCATCGCACCTAAGATCTCATGTCATCATTTGGCTGAGAATTTCCCAGTGTATAGTCCTGACCTGCCGCCCAGTAATTACCACTTGTTAATTCATTTAAAGCAGCACCTCGGAGTTCAGCGCCACGACAACAGTGACTACAAAACAGCCGTTCAACAATCCTTACCTTCTCAAGCAGCAATTTCTATAAAGTTGAAATGCAGAAACTGATCACACAATATGAAAAGTGCCCTAACGAAGGCGGAAATTATTTAGAATTGTAGATTAAGAACCAATGTATGAGGTTAATATAAATCTTTTCAAAAAAGATTTCCTTGCTATTTTTTATATTAAAATGGTGCATAACAAACATGCTTCGTATATTTATTAATTAATTAAAACTCCAATATTACTATAAATATTACAATTCTAATATTACTATTGGTGTACAACACTCAGTTTTTCTTTATTATAAAATATAAGTTACAACTTTTTAAGCGGTTGAATTCTTAATTTTCCGTTTCTGTTAAAAGTAAAAATATTTTCCAGAAACTTTGTAAACTTTAATATTTGCTCTGTAAATTTCTGTTAAGTGTATCCCGAGCGACAAAAATGCCAAAGGATGTTTTGTTAACTAGTAAAATTTTAAGTTGAGAAATAGCTGAGATATTACTCAGTATTAAGCTAAGCAAACCTGCTGGTTTAGTTCGAATTAATTAAATATCCTAGTAAATGAATCATCGAAAATGGATTTTCCGGCCTCCTTGGCGCGAGTGGTGGTAGCCTTTCGGTCTTTCACCCAGAAGTCCCGGGTTTGAATCCCGGTCAGGCATGGAAGTTTTTATACTTTACAAAATTCCATTTCCACATCCCACGCATAAGGTCAAGCTTATGTGGCGATATCATCATGCAAAAAATAAAAAATAGACCACTTCGTCTATAAAGAATAGGTAGTCTAAAATAACCACATTATTGTTTATAAGGACATTTTTGAACCAGTTATAACTGGGTTTTACCTTTACATGGTCATTTTCTAATGAAAAATTTCAGTTTTTGGTAGTTTTTTTGGTTAAGAAAATGTTCTCATTGGTTTAGTAGGGCTTTAATGAAACGTATTTGAGGGGTTAATTTTAACCTAATACCACAATACTGTTGTGTTTCATAGACTTTAAAAATAATGTATACAGTTATTCCAGGAGATTCCTGCTGAATTTTACATTTAATTTTGTAAAATTATTAATTAATTTATGAAATAATAGTGTTGTATGTTTAAGGAAATTATTTTGATTTAAATGTCAGTGAATGATTTTGTTGGAAATATTATGTTCGGCGTAATTTTTCTTTTATTGTTTTTCTTAATATACACTTATTTTATAATTTTTTTTTTTTTTTTTTTTTTTTTTATACGTGAGTTGTTTTAGCTAAATTGAATGGTGTTCGCTGTATAGTAAGTTTCACTGATAAACACAGAGATGATGTCTCTTGCAGGGCTAAATATTGCTGATATTTAAACGCATTTCAGTTCATTAAAGGCAACGGAAAACTACTTCACTATTTACTTCCCTAATGCAATTAATTGGTATGGGATGATTGTTATTTCTGAGAATAGCTATGTAATTTTCGGAAATGTCATATATTTCATTATAGATTCTCTATTTCCTTTATGATACTGCACCAGCTATCATTCATACTTATACATAATTTAATTTTCTTTTTTTAAATAGTAGATTTATGAGAAAGAACATTTTAGGAATGATCTTGGTTATGTACGTTACGATTTATTTTGTAATGAGCTGTTGTTGAATATTTCTTCTTTTTTTTTTTTTTTTCAAATACTTTCATTCGGCTATTTAAACATAATATTGTATAAGAAAATTATTGAGCTGTCTAAATTGCTTAATTGCAAATGCAATGGTCCGTCCTTCGATTACGACTTAATAGAATTGTCATAAGTCACACTAATTTTGTCATTTGTTTTGTATGAGTATTTTGTTTGTTGACAGACTGAAAGTAAATAAGTTTTATATATATATATTAATTATCTGTGTAGTATGAAGATTGTTTTTTTTTTTTTTTTTTTTTTTTTAAGTATTTGTGTGTTTTGACTATTATTTATCCTACAATTATAAGATTAATCCTAACTTCCTTTTTTCTTATAATTTGCGTGTATTATTATTATTATTTAACATCCTACGATACCTTCTATTTTCTAGTATTTGAAATATGAAATAATTTTGGTGATGAAGGTGTGATAAACTAGTACAGCGTAATGAAACTTACTGGAACGAAATTAGATTTAGCGGACAACTAAAACTTAAATTTTAATTGAGAGAGAGAGAGATCAAGAAAATTAAATTTTAATATAAATTGTATATTTTATTATTTTAAAGAGTATTATGTGAATTACACCTCTTTATAGTATTGAGATATAGTCAATAGAGTAAGCAGAAAGGAAAAGAATAGGGGGAGACATTTAAATATGATGTCATAGGAAGAATCTGAAAATTCAACATTCTTTATAAAGTGGATTGATAAAATTCAAAATGAACTGGTCCTGTTACGGATATGTTAGGAAATACATCTGTAGCAGACTCTTTTACATACGTCGGTTAGCTTATTCGTATTTTATTAATGCCTAGCTTTGGTTAATTTGATATTAGATGGATATAGCAGAAAGATGGCGTTATGTAAAAATCAACAGAGAATGTAGAACGTAATTACTACATTGACTTTAAGAAATATTAGCACTGAATATAAAGGACTGAAAAATCATCGTACCAGTCAAATGGATGTTAACTAAAAACAATATATATAAATAAAATGTTATTTATTTGTTTTAGATATTTTCTTCGTACCCAGGGATGTAACTAACACAAAAAGAAAGAAATCTTTTTCACATTTTTCTAATTGTAAATTTTGTTTAAACAAACATCTTTTTCTATTTAAAATCGGGAGTTTTCTTGTTGATATTAAAATTCGATTCTTATAAGAACGAATAGTAACGGAAGAAACCTAAATCCTAGTTAACGTAAGAAGACATATTAGACATAATATGTCTTAATATAATATCTTTATAACATATGTTATACTCTGTATAACATATAAATAAAAATAAAAGCAAATTTACGCTAAGTAAATAATATCTTTTATGTTGTAGATTATTTTGTTAAGAACTCGTTTAAACAGTAAGAAATGACGTTTTCACTTCAAGAAAATATGGTTTTTACTATGTATATTTTTATCAGCGTAATGACTGTATGATTGTATCTATAAAGTGATTTCTACGACAGTAGGCTGCGCTGTAACATTTTAATAAGCGGTTGACTGAAAATTTGTTTAATGAATTTCTGTTTTAACAGTTTTTTTACCAAATTAACAAATAGTTGAATTAAAAAATTTCTTTTATAAATTGTCTACTACTGTTAAATAACCATTTCGATATAATAACTGAAGATGAAAATACATATTTTTTTTTTTTTTAAATCACTGTTAAAATTATTATATTTGTAATTTGAAAGCGGTAAAGAAGAAAAATACGTTCTCAGAATTTTAAAACATTTTTTTTTAGTTGTGTTGATTTTTTGTTGAGAAATATATATTACATAGTTTTTCGTCGGAAATTCCATACACAAAAAAGGCGTAAATTCCATTATTCCGCGTTTAAAAAAAAAATTTTTATTCTTTAATTATTTAGGTATATTTCTTGCAGTTTTGAAAAGATTGTAGTTTTATTTTGAATAAATTATTATTCTGTTTTCTGAACCTTTAAATAAAAAATTATAACTCAGATCTCTAGTATCTTTTTTCGTTTGATTGACTATAAAATATGCACTAAATTACATATTTATATTGAATAAAGCTTTATTTATAAATGCTACTGACTCACTTAATTAGGATTTTAACAATTGAGGATTCAGTATTAACTAATAAAGCATTTAAAGCAATGAAATAGCAGTTATCGTACCTAGTGATCAACTCTTGGTGGTGCTGGTCTCATTAGTAGTAATGGATTTTACTGTCTGTTATTCCTCTGCGATTCCGCTCGTGTTGCAGGTTTATTGCTAATGGCTTCATCATTATTAAGCTTATTTTGAGAACTTTAAAAGATCAGCAAAACGTACACTATTTTACTAGTCGATGGTTATCATTAAGCGCATACTGATGAATCGCTTCACTTAATAAATTTTCTTTTAAGTATTTTCGATCAATTTTTCATGATTACTTTCTAGAAAAGAAATCTTGTTTTTTCTTTTTTTTTAGTACAGTATTATATTTCATTTAAGTAGAAATTAGTTTAATTCCCCTTTGACCACGAATCTTGCTCAATAATGCTTGTTAGATTACAGTGGAGGTATATCATAATTATATTCGTTCTGTATAGAAGCAATTCAACACGCTTGCTTCTAATGGTGAAAAATATTGCTCGTTCTGATATTTGAAAATACATAATGATTCAAAATGCTTGTAACAATCTATTTTAAGATGTAGACAACTTATTTAGTAACTAGAAAGCCATGCATTTACTCAGTCTTGAATGAAAGTCTCGTTTTATGTATAATTTATTAATATCATATAATGATGTACCATTTTCAAATACGTATATATTGTATACTATTGGTTTGTCATATATATAGCACGTTGGTAGCATTGTAAACACATTCATTTAAATTTAAGTATATTTTATGCTTATGCAGTATTTAGCTGTGTAGTTTAGTTCCTTTCCCAGCTGTTTTATTGTAAAGCAAAGAATAAAAAATATTGCTGTCCATCAAACATCCTCTTCAATCTTATTCCCGGAAAATTCTTACGATGATGCTCTCAAATTTTTTGATTTTTGATGTGCTTTGAATGAAGATAAATAATGCATTTTTGTACACCTTGCCACCTTGAATTTTTATATTTTCGTCGTCTTCAGGTATGAATACAAAAATCTTAAGTTTAAATTATAGGATGAATTGCCCTGCCCTTAGCTCCATTACCCAGTATTGTTTGACATTTTGTCCAATTTTCGGATAGAAAACAGCTGTTGGAACTCCCATTTGAAGAATAACATGTTTATTGAGCCCCACTAAAGAAACGGCTGGCCGCTGGTGTCAGTATTGTAGATGTCAGTGTGGTGGATAGGTGAAACCAGGGAGACGGCTTTCTCAATTTTCGATTGTATGTATCAATGAAAAATAAGGAAAAGCGAATTAGAAGAATGGAACGATCAACTTGCAAACCTGCTTCTGATGAGAATTATTAATTGTCTTATTCATGACCTGAAAAGATAATTGAATGAAAATCAGATCACTAGTTATAAAACTAAAGTACCAGATAGTGATAGACCAAAATAACTAACGTTATCATTTCCTGAGCAAGATGCTAAATTGTAACCTGATAGCTTTGCAATACCTAGAACATTCTAGCGATTAGAATCTTGGAAAATAAAAGTGAAATCAAAATACAATTCAACGGTTGAAACCAAATTCGGTAAATTGGTGACAATAGATTGCTGAGGTTGAGGAAAGCTTTTGCGGTTTTGCTTTTGTTTTATGAAAAATGATTATATCAATCAGTAGTTACTTCAATATTTTTTATTAAAATGGCCGACGTCATCATATTCTCAAAACCCATCTTATTCCCATAATTCGCTTTAATTGTGCTTTGCTTTAATTTGTAGTTCCCCTACAATTTGTAATTGTTCCCCTGGAATAATCTTCGGGTACGAATTACCGGACCTAGAAAAAGAATCCCTAATCGGGTCCTCGGGCAAATCCATTACTAAGAAACTAGATGAACAATCTTTCAGGAAACGGGTATACCTTTATTCTTGGCCTGGGGCAGCAGGGTTATTAATCATTGTTTTTTTTTTTGTTGGCCAGTATAAATATTTACTGCATCGAACTCCTTTTACTTGAACATTAAAGACTCAGCCCGTCTAATAACGGGCTGAGACTTAATAAAGCATCGCTTATTCCTGGAATCGTAAGTTAGTGTAGAAATATCCAACTGTATTATGTAATAGTTCAGCCAAAATCTCACCGGAGGTGAATACTTGAGTTACTCCGTATTCTCCAACAACGTTTTATCGGACAGGTCTTTAACTTCTATCACGCTGTATCTGTTGGCGCTACATACCAATCCTCTCTTGGGTATTAATTTCAAAAAAAAACTTTTAAAACGAAATTCCGGAATCCAAAGAACTTTGAACTTTCCCATTTTCTATTCGGTTAGGCTATTGCAATTTCTAATTGTAACGTAAACATGGTTTTATTTTTATTCTGAAGATTTTAGTATATTTTAACATCTTATTTATACCACATCTTATTTAAGTATTTTTATTAAAGAGACAAAAATATAAGGTTGTGTTTTGTTATAATATGCTGTATTTTCAGAAAATATACAAAGATAAAAATGACGTAACGAAATATAAGGTAAGTGTGAACACAAACAAGAGAAAAAAACAATGATGGGAGTATACCTAAAATAAGGTTAGCCTATTTTGTTCACGTCACTTGTTTTTGTACAAATAAAAATAGAAAGCCGGTTGTTTGTTATGTACTTGGCAGTTTTATAGGTTTATTTTAAAGGCAAATTGTTATTTTTGTTGTAACAATTGATGTTTCCTTTATTTTGTTCAGTATATTTTACAATAATTATATTTGAATTTTATTCTAGAGGTTTATTTCTAGGGAGATAAACAATCACGATATCTATTCGTATGACAATATCCAACGTAAATATGTCATTGTTCTTAATAATAGTTAATATTAAAAAACTAAAAGTTTCTTAGGTTACGTCGAAATGCTACTCCATCATCGGCGAATAAATTACAGACATTTTTCTCGTAGACAATTAATTCACCTCGTAAATTTGAAGATTGTGCGTGGCAATATAAAATGGAAATTTTTTATTTTATGAAAGGTTATGGGTATCGGGATAGGAACTTTTAAATTGAAAAATGCAGAGCTACTGATTGATGCTGTATTAGGAGGGTTAAATTTTCGTTAATAATGTCTAATACTTTTTCTATGAAATTAGTTACAAATTTTACTAAAAATTCAACTGAACGAAAAGTGTTCAAAAAAGCCCAAAATCCCAAAAGATTGCTTTTTTTGACTTTTTCTTAACTGTAGTAATAATACCTCATTGCAAGCTTTTCAGCGATATATCATAAGTGGTACTTATTTTCATTGGTTTCAGAATTATAGCCAAATAGAATTTTAATTAATGAAATATTTGGATCTTACAAGGGTACACATCGTTCGAATCGGACTTATCTCCTTTTTTTTATTTTTAACTTTTTTTCTTTTTTTGAATTAAAATATATTGATTTTTTAATAGTTATTAACCTCTGGTATAAAAAAAATTTGCGATAAATAATAATTTTTAAAAAAATAAATAAATACCAGAAGAATGAAATAAATTTTTTTGTATTTTTCATTTTTTTTAAATGTGAATATATATAATTTAATAGGTATACGAGGAAGTCATGTGATGTCCACTCAGTTTTTTTTGCTGATGAGTTAGAGACTTAAATATTCGCTTTATAACAATGGTAAAATATCATAAAATCTATTTCTAGATTAGTTCTTTAATTTATGCATTTCATATTAATAAATGGTATTCAATAACTCTCTTCAAAAAGCTGAAGAAATCCAAAAATATGCTTTTTTTTATTTTATTACTTCTATCAAGCACTACTTTACATTTGTTTGAAAAGGAAACAATATTCCCTGCTGACTACCTAATTTTTAATTGTTTTCGTCCAATTTGAGCGATGTTTTTTTTTTTTGTGGGGATTTACGGTTTTCCAGTTATCAGCCATTTTTGTAGCACAGGAATAGATTTTTTTAATTATAAAAAAAACTCGCATGTTTGTTTTGATAAACTGAATAAAAAATGGGAATATCTTTTTACACCCTCATACGGGTCCGATGTAGGTTACTAAAAAGTTGTAAAATAATTCATACTTTTTCTAGTTTTTCAGACTTTTTTTTTAATGAAAAATAAAGTAATCTAATGAAATGCGTAGGTCGACAGAAAAGTTGTTGAGAAATAAAATGAAACGCTTCCGGTATTACCATTATTATAATACGAGTTTTTAAAATTTAAATTCATGAGAAAAGATATAGGACACTAAGTATACTGTACTAATTTATTTTCAAAATCCGTGATCATTTTTTTTTTCATTTTCTTTTTCATTTAAAGTGAAAATTAATAATTCATTAAAAACCTCTTAGCATAGTTGGATAAAGTTACATGTTTTAGATGCTTCAATCTCTTTCGACGGACCAAAAGAGATATGTATGATCAAAGTCCCGTTTGTTTTCGATTGAAAATAAATCGAGTACTAATCTGGGTTACTTGGTCGATTCATTTTTTCTATAAGGATCCCATTTTAATATGAGACATTGTTTTATCGTCAACGAATTCTACAGGATGAATTCAATAAGATACGAAAAACTATTAAGAATATTATTTAAAAATAAATTATGGTACATTTTGTTTATCATATATCTTTTGACGAGATCTAGTGTGTAATGGTTTGCAAAAAACATTAGTTCAACCCTAAATATGTTTAAGCATAGAACTTAATGTAAAAACATGTATTATATTGAAATATAAAAGAAACTTCATATAGTAGGAAAATGATCGAAAGAAAGTTTAAGCTTGACAGAATGTGTTTGGATTTCATTTTTTGCTTAGAATTGAAGATGGAATTTTTCATAGAGTTCCATGTAGATAGTCTTACTTGTTCGTAAATAATCATTTTTGAAAAAAAAAAGAATAATCGCTATTTTGAAAATAAATTCGGAGACAAATTTCTGTTTTGAAAAAGCCTAGTTGAATGCATGAACAGTGTCAATATAAATATTAAATAAATCATGAAAAATACTTGATGGGATGTCTTTGATGTATGTATATATGCCTATCTATAACATTTTGAGGCTCAAAAATCTCAAATCTATTACATCAATTTCATTGAAATTCAGATGTGCATGTTAAAATATGATGAAAATTGGTTGAGCCGTTCTTGACAGATCAGATCAGTTGTTCTCGATCGGACCACTTCTGAAGTTTGAATTTTTTATAGTAGTTACTCTGGGAATTTGATGCGCTCCAATAAAAAAAAAACAAGAATGTTAATTGAAAAACTGCTTTGCGTTTAAAACTACATTTTAATTCAGGATTGTTAAACACTATTCATCATCAAAAATCATTCTTATTTATTTAATAAAATGAATTTTATGATACGGAAGGTGTGAAAACCCCTACTTTAAAGGTTACTAGCTGCGGAGGCGTGCCGTAGGTACGCCTCCGCAGCTAGCCCTCTGGGCGGTTTGCCCTGGCGGGCGGCGTCTCCGAATGGGATTATTAAGTGTCCAAAATTAATTACCTCTTTTGTAAAAATATTTTTTTTTTAATGATGGAAATTCATATTACGAAAATCAAAATAAAAAATTAACTGTAGAAATTGTTCTAACGAATCGGGATTTTACGCTAGTGATCGGTACATTCCGGTACCTAATTTTTTATTATAGTTCATTATTTTATGAAGATAAACGATCACGTAAATAACAAAATATATTATTATTATATATATTTAACGAATCGGGATTTTCTTTTAGCATCCGTAGGCATTCCGGTGCTAAACTAAGGAGGATGGATACACACAGACAGGCAGACACACATACAAATGCCCTTTAATAGTGTAGGATAGTTGCCCCCTCTCTTGTCAAGTTGTATACTCACCAAAGGGGACGCTAGGGATGCCTCTCGTTCTGATTTTGTTATATGAATTATAGAAAATATTAATAAAATTCAAAACCTTTATAGTTTATTTGCATACATGTTTTGATTTGTGGAATAAAGATTATAATGTGCACAATGTATAATGTGGTAGTATTATGCGGTTCTTATACTCTGCTACTGGAAAATGCAGAAATGTTTTAGTTGCATTTATATTTAGGGATAGTTTTGGAATTTCGAATATCCTAGTGTCAGTCGGTTCGTAAGCAAACTGATTTGTAAATCATTTTATTTTCTCATTAAATTATTTGTATTTTAAGCGTACACAAAGTTTTTATCTTAAAAATAAAATTAATTTTAGTTAAACATTTTTTCATGTTTGTAACAGATCGCTCTATAAAATCAATTGCCAATTTATAAAGGTCGCCAGCAACCTAATTTCAGTTCGCTGAAACCTGTAGGATTTTGGAGGTCACGGTTGAACCGCTTTCATATTTTAACCTTCCAGTGAAATTATCACAGTAGATTGCATTTCACTTTTAACTATTAATGGCTCAAAGTTGCGCACGACATTCTTTACGCAACTTAGATCCCATATAGACACCACTTAGATCGTCTTATAATTCCTTCACTTCTGTTTTTCATTCCTTTTTTTGAAACATTTATTTCTTTATTGTTGAATGAAATTATTATTTTTTTTTTTTTTTATTAGTTTGTGTATATTTATTTAAAATTTTGTTGAAAGAATATAATTTTTAATCTTTTAGAAGTACAGTTAATAAACTATTTGTAAAAGATATAGCAATCGTTTTTTTTTTAATAATCAATAGACGCAAGCTATGAAATCATAAAATACAGTTTAAAATTGTTATTTCTAAATCACGAATTTAACGTTTCTTATAAGGTAAAAAACAATAAAAATAACTATTTTTATCTATTAAATATAAACCCTTGAAATTTTTACCATCAGATGTTCTGCTAAAAATAAATAATATGTTTATATATATCAAAATAGATTTTTTCCTGTGAGGATAATTTATCACTGCACTTATTCAGAAAGCTACAGATTTAAATATAAGATCAGTACCCGCGGTATATTGGTTTTGATGTTGACGGTATTGAATAGATTGTTTGTTACCTAGAAGAGCGTATATAAATATCTTTTATCATTCATTGTGTACAGTATACATATTGTTGCACTTAAAGAGAAATGTATGGTACGGCACGGCATAGGCGCCCACACGATGAAGTACAATATCTCGTGTGTAGAGCACTTTCGTTTACTGTTTAACCCATCCATCCGCTTCTCTTCCCACACACTTAATATTATCGTTAGTGTTTCCACGCTCTAGAGAATAATACTTAACTGTATAGATCAGGTGGCTGTTCTTAATTGGCCACTCTCTCTTTTAACACGCTATGTCTTGCTTTTTATTATGTGTAGAAAAATTTTATTTTATTGATTCTTTTTTTAATAGAGAAATTATTTTTACTTAAATCTAAATGGCAGTTGTGTGAGTTTTATTATATTTTTTTTTAATATCGCCTTTGCTTTTCGTTAAGGTGTTTGAAGTAAAAAAAAAGACAAATAAAATTATGCATTCGTGTAACGTCTTTGTGCTTGCTTTTAAATTCTAGTACCTCTTCGCGACTTCGTTCGCGATGTATGGTTACTTACGTTACCCGACACGGTCACTTTCTTTTATTTTAATGTTTTTTAATCAAGTAACCGGAGGCAGGTGCAGCCAATCGCATCGCACTTATAGTAACAGTGGTAGTAGTAGGGTTGGGTAAACCCCCGCGTCGTATACCGTCGCACCCCTTAAAAAATTGAATTTAAAAAAGAACGAAAATTTTTATAAAATATCTGTCTGAAGATTAATTGTAAGCTCAAATCTACTGAATATCTCGTTTAGTATAGTCGGAAGTGGGAAAAATTTGCAATAATAATTCCACATTGTTTTACCTTTCTTCATCTTTTTTAAGGTCGAATTTCAAAAAATCTAGAAATCTGTGCTTAAATAATCACATGGAAGATTTCACGAATCAAGTTGGTATTTTATTTGTTATCGAGAAATTAAAAATATAGCCGGGTTTTAAAAAAGAAATCAAAAAGCCATTTTAATCTTTTCTCGAGATTACATATATAGATTACCATATATCTATGTAAACTTCATGTGTATTCACATGAAGAATACATACATAAAAAATCAAGTTGATTTCTACATTTGTTACCGAGAAATTAAAAAACTTATAAAATAGTAAATCATTGTTACTCCATTTTAACCCTTTAAACTCGGGATTTAAAGTCCCGAATCCCAATAAATCCAAAATCCCATATCTAAAAGGACATACCATGAATCATTCATAATCGATGTCCAGCAAAAACTACTGAAGAGTAATTGATGAAAATTTACATATACGTTCTTCTTAGATGTAAGAAGTGTGTGTGTGTGTGTGTGTGTGTGTGTGTGTGTGCCGATGAGTTTGAAGCTTAGTTAATCGCTTCATCAAATTAAAAAAATTTAGTGATTTTATTACTCGTTCTCTTTTATTAAAAAAACTTAAAAATATATCCTGTTACGTCCTGATATTTTTTCATTATTACCGGTTTGTTTTTTAAATTGCCATCCAGTAAGCAATAATGTTTTTTAAAAATTAAAATTATTATTTGTTTGTTTTGATAAACCAAGTATGAAAATGTAAATAACAATGAAAAATATTATGAATGAAGTGATTTAAAAAAAAAAAAAAGAAAAAAAGTACGATTCAATATTTCGCTTCTCTACATAGAAACGTACGATTACAATAATTTCGCATTTAGATGAGTCCTTACACACCGTCTGTAGTGTAGTCTATATTACGTATTATATGCTCGTTTTAACACAAAACACAATAGTTATCTTAAAAGAATTTTTTCTTCAAATTCCATTTCGATCTGCTCTAATTATTTTTGTAATTACTATTAATTTTCAGTTATTACCAAACTAAATCCAGTAATTAACGTTCGGTTGTATAAATAAACATAACAGTTATTTTTTAATAAAAAAAATTTTCCTAATAAGTGTGATTACTAATGTATGATGATTATAAGAAAACTATTCTGCAGGCCTCCGTGGCTGAGTGGTAGCGTCTCAGCCTTTCATCCGGAGGTCCTGGGTTCGAATCCCGGTCAGGAATGGCATTTTTCACACACGCTACAATTCATTCATCCCATCTTCTGAAGATATACCTTAACGGTGGTTCCGGAGGTTAAACAGAAAAAAAAACTATTCAGAAATTAAAAAACCGCCCATAATATCCATTTAAAAGATAATAAGACTAATGGAAAGAAAGGACTAATGGGATGTTTTAGAATTTAAATTTATTATGTTTTAAGATTGTAAGAATTAAATTTTAGTGTAACTGCGTAATCCAAATTATATTCAGATGTATAATATCCTTAGCTAACAATTACTAATAAAAACTTTTCCTTTGTTTACTTTGAAGGAAATTTTCGATAATAAAATTAAATTACATGGGTTAACTGGAAATTAATTAAGGAGTAATTATAAAGACCATCCTTGATTTTTCACCGTTATTTTGAAGCGAGTAGTCGGCAAAGGAATAGCGTGACTTTTATAATTATTTAACTTATGTATTTTGAATATTATTTCTAATTAACTGGTGTACATCCATCCAACCGGGTTTAATTTACGTTAGAATAATTCCCCAGTGCTTTTTTTTTTTACTTCATCTTATATAACTTTTATAATCTAAACGATGTGGTCTTATTTTTTTCAATTATCAAAATTATTATTTTTTTATATAATTATAATTATTAAAATAGATCTGTTGAACGTGAAATCAACAGAAGAAAACCTGAGTATGAAAAGTGACTATGGAATGATAATATAGTATTGTAAAAGAATTGTCTAGACTAAGACAGTTTTTTTCAAATTATTAACTATAACTTAAATGAACAAATACCATAACATGTCAACTTAAATTATTATTTTTTGGGAGAATCTAGTCGGTTTTAATGTATCTTTCAGCTTACGTCTAAATGATACCCGATTTGTTGTCCCGTTTCATCAGTACATCGGGTGTAATAATCCTATGACTGCTTCTCTCTCTTCCAAATACCCATCCGCATCCTCACATAATAAACATTAAAGGAATTTGACGTCAGGATTTCGCGGTGACCATGCAATCGGCTTTCTTCTTACAGTCCACCTGTTTGGAAATCGAATGTCTGATATAGCCCAATTAATATAATAGACCGGAGTTCGTCTTGCTGAAAGAAATTTCTATTTTCTACTGTACTCTATAATAAAAAAATTAACTAATTTTATTTTGACGGCACTCTACAATTTTATTAACGATAATATTCCTTTGGAGATTACAACCGAATTAGTTCTGTAAGAACAAAACTTTGTATCTGTGCTTTTTGATGCGGCGACGCCATGGTACTGTTCGCTCTAAGTCCACGTAAAATTTTACATAACGCTTGTACCTCGCCGAATTAAGCTGACATGGATTCCTAAAACTGAGTATTTTTACAAAAATTTCGTAGTGTTAATTTTTTTTTTGTACGAGTATATTTATGTTCCATTTAATCGAAATAGATATTTTGAGAAAAGATATTTTATTAGATTAAAAGATATTTTATGCATGTGTAACGCAAACTTACGTATCAGTAAAATAAAATATATTATTAGTAGGATATACCTTATTTTTAAATTTATATACACTAACATAACATATAACGTAATGTAATATACTCGCTTTAGAAATGTCTGACTGTTAACATGATGTATGGATAATGTGCCATTTACGGATGTATGGCGTGTAATATTCTCTATTCTCTATATGTGGGACTGATGTTCCCTTCTACTTCCCGCGATATCGAGATAGTTTGGTAGTATGTCAGAAAAGCTGTCTTACATATATTTCCGCAAATAGCAGATTCATACATTTCGATTCCTCTCTGATTTAGTGATCGGAACTGCGAACGATAAGAATAGTTCCCTCTAAAAGAAGTATTAGTGGTGTGTGACGCTTTAGTGTAATTTAAGTACATCGATCGCAGCGCCATCCTGTCTTGTTTTGCAAGTTTTATTATATTATGATACAGAAGAATAAACTTTATTTAAATAATTACATCATTTAAAAATTCCTGGGTTTGTTATTTAATTCCCCAGTTTAAATTAAGATTTTTCATCGATTACCTGCCGTTAGGCGAAAGCTTATATAAAGACTTTCGTACGACCTCATAACTCTGATTGAAATTATAGTTTTGTTTTAACAATTAAATAAAAAACTTATACAATAAAGCGTTTATAGCATTTGATAGAAGTATCTTGTTTATTAAATTTAACAATTTGGATGATATTTGGAAAATAGTAGAAAAAGAAGTGCAATCAGAGAATTAAAAAAAAAGTAAGTAAAGCTATTTTTTTTTAAAACATGGGTTCCAAATTTTTTCTTTTTTGCGATTTCTCTCTGAAGATGAATTCTAGTAAACATTTCATACCTTAAAAACTAAAACGAATAAAATGTGAGGATAACTTATGTAAAAACTTATTTTTCGTTTATTTTGAACAAACTACCGTCCGCTTGGTAAATTTTTTTATGGTTTACACGCTTAAGATTAATTTAAAAATAAGTTTCCTACAGAAATAACTACAAATTTTTGAAGGCAATCCTCTCAAAAAATGTTTATATACAACACAATTCACTTACTGCAGATTCATTTTAGTAAATTATTTCGACGGCAAAAACTAAATTTAGCAGAACGTCTTACAACTTTCGTACAAAACGTGAGCTATGCTAAACAGCGCCCACTCTAGCGGTTATGTCACCCCGGCCAAATAAGAATATATATATATATTTATTTTATTTTTTTTATTTTTTAAAATAAAGATAGATATTTTTTTTAAAATCACATTATTTTATTTAAATGTTAATAAATGCATATATTTAGAAAGAAACATATAACATAACATTGATAATAAAGCAGTACAAAACAGTAGAAATTAATAAAGAAATATCTGTATCTAGCCACAAACTGTTAACCATATAATTTTTTAAATTTTTAAATGCTATTAAAAATGTGTATTATTGTACTAACAATCAAAATGGCATTATTTTGAAAATAAAACAAGGTAACATCAACTTCGCTAAAATCACAAAAAAACGCTTTTTTCTTACTTTCAGTTCTGCACACTTTTTTATTATTTCTTTTAAATTTACTTGATCAGCAATTTCATGCTAAATTACCAAAATAGCCAAACCATTAAGACGATTTTGTGAAGTAGTCGAACTAAAAAGTTCTTAATTAATTTTAACTTAGAGAAATTCCTTTCGCCCCTTGCTACAGTTATTGGTATTGTTAGCAATATTCTTAAAGCTATAGTAAGAATTGAGGCAAAATTTAACTTTGTAATTACTACTGTTAATATATATGTTTTTTATAATAACAAATATTTCAACAAATCATAAATAGTCATTAAAAACAATTTTATAATTCTTGATTTTGAGATTTTCTTCAGTTCAATTATTCAGATATACTCGTACTATAAAACGCGTTTTATCGAAGCAATGAACTTAATAAATGTAGCAACTTAATAACTGTTAACTGTAGCAACTTAATAAATGTTCTAACTTAGAACGCATTGGAATAATGAGTGCAGAGGATTGGGCACAAAATTGAATGCTGTTAAGTCCTCTCCATACAAATGGAAGAGCGA
>JAAAKQ030005238.1:0-18711 GCA_010016005.3 Zanna intricata | reverse complement strand
CTCTTTTTGAAGTCAGACGGAACTTCCCCTTTTTCAAAAATATTACACACTAGTTTGTATAATCTATCTATCGCTTCATCGCCTGCACTGCGCAGTAATTTTGCTGGTATCCTGTCTATCCCAGGAGCCTTTCTACCATTCAGATTCTTTAACGCTCTATTAAATTGAGATGTTAGTATTTAGTATTGTATCTCCCTTTTTATCCTTTTCGACCTCCTCTTCTTCCTCGATAACACTAGTTTTTAATTCATTTCCTCCGTATAACTCTTCAATATATTCCACCCACTTATCGACTTTTTCTTTCATATTATAAATCGGTATACCATCTTTATTTAACACATTATTGTCTTTTAATTTATGTACCACAAAATTCTCCTTTACTTTCCTGTATGCTCGTCTATTTTACCAATCATCATTTCTCTTTCTACTTCTAAACACTCTTCTTTAGTCCACTATTCTTTAGCTAATTTGCACTTCCTGTTTATGGTATTTCTTAACTGTTGATAATTCCGTTTACCGTCTTCATCACTAGCATTCTTATACATTCTACGTTCATCCTCAGCTGAAATATATTCTCTGATAGCCAAGGTTTTCTACCAGTTCTCTTTATTCCACCTAAGTTCGCTGTTGATGATTTAAGAATTTCCTTTTTAACATTCTCCCATTCTTCTTCTACATTTTCTACCTTACTGTTTTTACTCAGACCTCTTGCGATGTCCTCCACAAAATTCTTTTTTACCTCCTCTTTCAAGCTTCTCTAAATTCCAATGATACATCTGACGCCTTTTCTTCAGGTTTTTAATCCGCAATCTACATTTCATTATCACTAAATTATAGTCAATATCAATGTCTGCTCCAGGATATGCTTTGCAATCGGGGATCTTTGTTTAACCATGATGTAATCTATCTGATACCATGCAGTATCACCAGGTTTTTTCCATGTGTATATCTTCTATTATGATTTTTAAAATGGGTGTTGGCAACTACTAAATTATACTTCGTGCAAACTCAATAAGTCGGTCGCCTCTTTTCTTCCTTTAGCCCTGCCCGTATTTACTCACAATATTTACTTCCTTGCTTTTTCCGACCCTTTAACGCTTCTAGTAGGTTCCATAACTTTTCGCCAAATTCGAAAGGACATGATTTTACGAACAAAGACTGAACTATTTTAATATTATTACATAAAAATGATATATTATTAACAAAATATAATTATTATTAAATATTATTAACATAAAAGTTTAACAATGCTTATCACTTTAATTAGTTATAAATTTATCTTGTGGACTTCAGTATGCATGGGATGTTATAGTAATTTTGATAAAACCATTTTACTGTAAAAATCTATAGGATAAGCGATTACCTAAAACCTTTTTCTCTGACATTTTTTCTTAAGCCATTTTCGATCGAGTTATGTGCGATTTTCGCCAATCACTCGAGCCATTTTTTCAATTTTTTTCGTTTTCCTCTTTCTGAAACTTGATTTATGCTACTCTTTTGTTAGAAACAGTAGTTTTCATACCTATAAGTCCTGTGTTTGCCCTGCATATGGTAGTGTATTTCACTAATTTAGGTAGCATACCTCTAATTGCATATATTTTAGCTTTTAGTTATTTATTTTGTAGTTCTTTATTGAAATTTTATTTGTCTGATTAGTGTGGATCTCGATTAAGTAAATCGTTTAATAAACTGCGAACTCTTTCCGTGAAATAAGTAAAGCAAGTGTGATGGAGGTTGTTTGATTCCCTTACATATCGCAGAATCTGGACTGGTTATGTACCTGCTGCTGTTTTTTTTTTAAATAACTGGCAGATATTTATATTATTACGGATAGAGATTAAGTTTATTTATTTATTAGTTTTTAAAGAAGGAAGTATAGGATTGAATTCCTTTTTAGACCATGGGTATTGTAAATTTATACTAAGGTTAAACCTTAGGAGAGTTCCAAAATTTACTCGTTCTACTCTCGATGCAATTCCCCTTCAGTAATACAGAAATAGCGGTTCTGGTGTAGAGTCAAAGATCAAATGCCAAAGGCCATAGATAGAATGCGCCATAATCTATTACTCTTTCTTGATAAAAAAAAGTTCTCTTGCCTATTCTTTATTTCTCCGGCTTAATTCATTGACTTAATCTGAAATAAGACTAAGCTTTCCATCTTCTATTGTATAAAAAACACATCTAAAAATCTCTTTGCTCCTTTTTACCCCAGTCTTCCTTCTTGTTTCGTTTTCCTTACTGCTACATTTAAATTTAAAATATATATATATATATATATATATAATCACTTTTATTATATCAATCCAGTTATTTGAAAAAAAATTAAAGACTATAACTTCAGGTTATTTTCGAATAGCCTTAAGAATTAAAGAGTAAATTTTAACGGTTTTTCTTGTATGCAGTTATTATTCTGGGCCCAGAAGTTTAGCCTTTCTACAAAATTTCCCACTTCTTCAAAGATGTTGTAAAATGACAAACGTGTCAGTAGTTCATAAAAATAAAAGAAAGGAGCAATTGGCAACTCTATTGCTCAAAAGCGAATTTTGTACAACAACAAAAAAAAAATGAATAAAATAATGTTTTCATATTAAGCACTTTCAGGACCAATTTTTTAATCTATCGGAGTAGTTTAAAAAATAATTGTGCTACACGAACGAGTATAAGCAATAATTTATGAATTAAACAGAATTAGTGGCTATAATAAGTTTTATATAAATATATATTTAATGTAAAAAGTATGAATTAATTATTAATATATTAATTTATTAAACGAGTATAAAGAGGATAGGTAATAACTGTCCTTTGACAATTCTTGTTAACATTTCTGCTACGTTTGTCATGACATCACTTTATTCTGCTTCAGCCTCTTTGTACAATCATCATCAGAACTGTCGTTGCTTTTATATCCTCATGCATATTTTATAACGCTCTCAGTTGGTCTTTATCCTGGTTTGTCACATAAGCATCAAAAGCACAGCTGTTTACATAACACAAAAATCAAATCACAATAATGTAAACAGAATATTTCATCTTACAATTGTTTTGTCTTAATTTTTTCTTCAATTCTCTTCATAGTGAATCGATGGCATAAGATATTTATAAAAAAAAACAATTTAAGAATAAATATATACACACACACACAAATAAGGTAAAAAATGTAAACGGAAATCGCACTGCATAGTTTAATAATCAAATTCTGACACCAATAGAAATCTAATTGACACTGCAAAATCCTTCAAGGTTCTCTCAATCGCTACCATTCATTTACTTAACAGAAAAAGATGTAAAGATATTGATAATAATTCCGACCAAACCATTCGCAACAGATGTAAGCTAATACTAAACAAGCAGCAAACAAAGGATCTTCATCTTTTCCTTATTACATGATGAGCATCTTGTGTTTTCCTATAACTGAGATATGATTCTCATTTACTAGTTCATCTCTAATTTTATAAATCCGCTTCACCTTTGATAGTTTCAAATTCTCCCTGATAGATCCATGACTATCCAAATCAAATTTAATTATTTAAACAGTAAATGTAACTGGCAGTCATTATTTGTATCGCTAAATTATTTCTTCGCTGTTATTCTGAAGTATGTAATTTTTCTAATTGAACATTTAAGCAATTAATTTGTTAATTAAACACAATTATTAACATTGCTGTAATCAATATTTAAATTTTGTTTATTCTTATCAGCCATCACACCTCTTCTCAGCAAGATTCCGCCCAAAAATTAACGCCGAGGTTAAATTAATTCCCAGTTAAATACCATACATATTATATGATATTTGTAAACAATATTTATCTCTTAACATTTCAATTTGTCATTTTTTAATATTCAACCCCCATTTAGAATAATCATAATTTTGGAGTTGTTTAAATTTAAGGTGAATTTTTAGTACATGCAAAGTTTTGTACAATTTTTATAGTTTTGTAAAATTTATATCATACCTTGTAGCTTAAGTTTGACGCTACAAAACACTGTCATGCAAACGGTAAGGTAGAATTCTTCATAGAGTAACTTTGAGAGCTTAGTAGGGCTAATTTAACAGCGTTTGAAAGTGCTTATTCCACTCAATTCCATCTATATCGGTATGTACAGCTTTTAAATCTGTTTAAGGTACTCAACGATTTTTTTTATCATAGTCTCAATAGTTATCATAATCAATTTTTTGTCGGATTGTCTGTCATGTTATTAACTTTCTGTAATATTATGATCTTTTAACAGGGCTCAACTTTTTAGGTATTTATTTTATTAATGTAATCTAATTAAAAGCGTACACATTAGTTTCCTGACTAAAGTTTATCTTTCTCATTCAAAACATTCATCATTCAGTATCAAACGATTCTGGATGAAAATTATCTTTAAACTGATCGTGAATTTGATTCTTATACAGATCAGTATCGAGTACTGAAGTACGTCGGTTACAGATATCCCCGCCTAAGAGCAAATTTTGTTTACATCTAAAGCTTACATGAAGTAAAGATTACACAAATGTTCCTAAACGGTGTCGGGGAGTTGCTGATTCATTTAGTTTTGTGTCATTGATTTCAGATGAAATATATCCACGATTATAGAAAAAATTAATTGCAGGGAAAATTTTGTTTTCCTGGAAATAAATATGTTTAAGAAACTTCCATTAAAGAAATTACCTCATTCCTAGTCGCTCATTTAAATATTACATGTTTTACAACCGTTTTTCATAACTCTTTAATTTTATGTTTTGTCATATTTCTTTAATATTTCTATACTTTCTCTTTTTCTGTTAGCCTCCGAAACTACTGTAAGGTATTACTTCAGAGAATGATATGTATGAATGGGAATGAAGTGGAGTCTTGTACAATCTCAGGTCGACCAAACCTGAGAAGTGTGGTTAATTGAAACCCAACCACTAAACAACACTGGTACCAATTATATAGTATTCAAATCCGTTATAAAAGTAACTACCTTTACTAGGATTTGAACCTTAGAACTCTCGACTTCGAAATCAGCTCATTTGTGATATCGCGTTAACCACTAGACCAGTCCGGTGGGCTAATCTTTCTGTACTAGACACTATATATTTTTGGTGATGACTTTGAAGATTAATAACCTTGTTTTTTGTAATGGATAATCCCCTAATTTTATTTCCATCACTTTTCTCTTAAACTATCCATTTTATTCCATTGCTAAGAGTTTCTGAAAAAACTCAAGGGAAATTTGACGAAAGTATTCTTTTTAGTCATTTTTAACTTTACTCAATTTTATGCCTATATGAAAAATGTCCAAATCTTATTTTATTACTTGTAATAATCGCTCTTTAAGCAAGTTTTTTGACTATCTTTTTGAAATATTGGTGTTTTTGGAGTAATTATCTTTTTTTCACGAGGCTTTTTCTAAATTATAGTTATTTTATTCAAGAATGATTGCTTTAAAAAAAAAACCCGCTTTAGTTTAATTTTAATAAACTGCAGAGGAAGTTTTATATAGTAATTGTAAGTAACCGTTCTAATAGGGAAATGAATCGTTTTTATGCAAAAAATAAAAAAAATTATTACGTCTGAATTTATTGACGGGAAAAGAAAATATTACTGGAAAATCGCATAACACAGACTGCACTGTATACCGCTGTTCATAACAATGCGCTTGCTAATAATTATCTTCCGAGACTTAGAATATATTAGATTGACCGGCGGAAAATATTTAATTACCTCTTATACAAAAAGGATAAAAGAAAGAGAAAGAAGTTAAGAAAAAGTAATAAATAAAAACGGTTTGCATTGATTCTTTTGGCTTGCATTAAACAAATACATTTATAAATTTTTGAAGTACAAATTTCATTCAATGTTACGTATCACGACTGAACGTCACAGTTTGACCCTGATTACACTTTAAGCGAATTACAAGAAACATATTATTATTTCAGGAAGCAGAAATATCCAGGATTCAACATTGAACAGTTACATTACATATTATTCCCACCTGTCTCGCCTTCGCACTTCGCCAGCTGCGGTGATGAATTCTCTATTGACTGAAGCACATATGCAAGTCGACTACGGCGTCTAAAAAATGTTAGTTCTATAAAAATCAGTTTTTAACCTATGTAACAGTTTGGGTTGGAAATTTTCTAAACGTTAAAACACAATTTTACTTACTTTGATAATTTCATAGAAGTGCAATATTATCCGAACAAAATGAATGAGTACAATAATCTCGATGATCAGCGGTGTTCATCGACTGCAGTTGAGAAAGAAAATATATACTAGTGAGCTGGAAGAAAAATAAATAACTTATATCTACTATGTTTAAGTTTTCCAAATTTAGCCGATATTCTCGAAAGATTTAATTATTCATACATACAAAAACTAACACTGCTAGCAAAAACAACAGTTTAATGTGTTAAACGAAAATTAATTGCTTAAAATAGATAATAATTTATTTAAAATCCAAGAAAACACTTTAATTAACAAAGTAAAGTTATTGTACTAAATTACATTCATCAATATGAAGTGGGACTTGCAGCTTTTATGACCACAGAGAATATACTTATGTTGAAAAAAAGAGCTTATCTAAAAGAAAAATAAATATTAACACCTCAAAGTGATTGGTTTTGGTTATATATTTCAAAGAAAAGTAATTTATTACTTATAGAAATTGTAATGTAGAAGAAATATTCTGAATACATATCAACTGTATAACAAGATATTTCTTCAAAATATGTGCCGAAAATTTTAGGACTCGGAGATCTACTTTTTATTTAGAAGAAACGTCAGTAAACTAAAATTATTCAAACACGTACAAAAATAAATGTGATATTTGGATGAAAGTAGAAGGATCACAGCACTGCATGTTAGTACGGCGTAAACTGGTTTTTAAAAGAAAGTAAAATGGTTCTTGCGTATCATAGTTAATAAATGTTGAAATATTAATATATTTTAAATTAGATATTTATATTTTTATACGATTATTCAAATAAGTTAAAAACAGCGAAATATTACTTTGCTTAATTAAACGGAATTTCCCTTTCCACCACCTACAAATTGAGTGTGGGCTTTTGATGTTAACGAAATATATTTCAGGTTAAGAAAAGGGAACGGAAAAATATACATGATAATCTCGATTAATCATCGGCATGTCTCATATATGGCATCCAGTGGAAGTTTGAATTAAAACTCTTTTATATCAACTCCAAAGATTCATAGCCCTATATAAGCTTAGCGAGTGCTATTATTTATGTGGACTACAACTGAATAAGGGATACTTCTTTTGCAATCTCAAAAAAAAAAAACACACTATTGAAATTATAACGTCAATATAGTAATTACTTGTTCGGGTTTGAAATAAACGCACCTGTAACAAGGTGGATAAATGAATAATGGAGTACATCGAGCATCTTTAGAGCGGTAGCCAGATCGGATGAATGAGCCACACATGTATAATCTAAACGAAAACGGATCAGAGCTCGGTAGAAGCTCAACATACATACTCGATCAGCATCCCAACGAGTATTAGATAGAACTCTCAGCAAATCTAACATTTTTAAACATTTTATTTTCAGGTTTTTTAAATGTATTACCCATGTTAGTCGTGGTAAAAACCACATTCCTAGAAATCTTAACCCACTTGCATGCTTCAACTCGTTCACCATGAAGAAACAGTTGAGAGTCAGTAAACATGTTCCTCAACCTTGAAAAATAAATGCACTTCGTTTTATTCGAGAAAACATGAATCCAGTCGTTTTACAAAACGACTGGATTCTAAACGGGTTATTGTGTTTTGGAGTAGAATCTCGCCAGTACCTAAAGTTCTAGATGCTACGTAAATTGAAAAATCATGACCGAATAAAGAAAACATAACGCATTTTTGCACGCAGTCTGTTATAGTATTTACTACTATAACAAACAGATAACACTTAGAACACTTTCCTGTGGTATGCCATTTTCTAGTGTAAAATTTTCCGATAACAACTAGACTACTAAATATTAGGTAACTTAAATTTATATATGCTGTAGTGTTATCTGAAGTTGTGCATATGAAACTTTGATGAAGGTTGGTTGAATCGTTCTTCTTCAGTAACGCTCAATTTAATGTCAACAATCAACAAAACCCCAATTTGAGGTAATGTTATCTTTATATCGGTGTAGTTTTCATACATGTCTACGTAGCGAGTCACAGTGGTGAGTTAGTTAGTAGTTAGTTAGTTAGTTAGTTAGTAACATGATATTAGAGTGAAGGGTCTAATAGTTGTTTTTATTTTTTCATTAAATTTCAATTACGAATAATTTAATTTTCTTATAAATAGAAAAAACATATTTTAATATTAAATAAATAAAAGCTATACCTCTTAGTTTTCAAATTTAATTTATGTTTTTTTATATTTTTTGCTCAAAACATTATACAGAATAAAATAAAAACAAATCGGTTATCTTATGAAGAACTGCACAAGAATTTTTAAAATAAAAAATACAAAGTTTCTATACTGTGATATGTTTAGTAACATTCAATTCGTTACTACTTCACTGTAAATTGAAGTTATGGACGTCAACATTTAAAATATAAAAACGCTTTTAAAAATATAAAAGAAAAATTTAACTCTTTAAATTTACACTATTAAATTTAAAATGTACTACCCACAGAGTTATATTTTAGCTTCTTCCACGTAAATAATTTATGCACTGTCGCTCTATTTAAAAAAGAGACAATATAATATTTATAAACAGAACTGTCAGCATCTATTATTAATTCTATATAAATTGTATTACTGGTTTCAAAACACTTAAAAAAGCAGTTTTTGTCGGTATGAAAACTTTCATCAATGATTTTCACAATAAAATCAAAATTTTTTCCAATATTTTTATCAATTTTAAATTATACTATCAGTATGATTCTTTGTAAGTACAAATAAATTCATCGAATGAAAAAAATACCCTGCTTTGCACAGATACCGATAAATTTAAATTCCTCATACTGAAGATACGAGTATAATATTTGGAAAAAGTCGTTTATTATACTACCTCTTACAGGAAGAACATTTTTACAATAGTATTTTTCACGATTTGGTAGACGTTTGTGCAACAGGTTTATTACGAAAGTATGGTGGTCCAGGTTTTCACATATATTAATAATAATAAATTTTTTTTTTCAGTAAATTATTTAATTTAACACGAATAAATTTCTTCTTTTTTTAAATATCATATTAAATATATTATTTTTTAATAATAAAAAAAAATTGGTTTCTTATAGAATTACAAAACTCTATAAAAAAATCATATCGGTAATAATGTAGACCTATGAAGAATCTGTATACATCTGTATAGTTTTACAATATTTTAATAACATAGAGAATGTGTATTAGATTTTTTTTTTATTAGTTAATGATATCTACAAATCTATGGAGTAAAGGTTTTACTACGATTTGACAACGAATGACAGTAAAGGTTTTTACAGCAGGATGTAAAAAATAAAAACAAATTACATTTAATATTGCCAGGGGAAAAGTTACCGACGTATTTAAATGTCAGTACTTGTAGAACACAGGAAAAAAGATTAATGAGTTACCAGACGGTTCAAATTGGTTGTTTTGAAAACAGGTGCATCTCTGCGAAAATCAGTTGTGTTAGTTATGGACAGTTAAAGCAAATACAGATATTAGCCGGCCTCCGTGGCGCGAGTGATAGCGACTCGGCCTTTCATCCTGAGGTGCAAGGTTCGAATCCCGGTCAGGCAAGGCATTTTCACTCATGCTACAAATCATTCATCTCCGTCCTTAGATGAAATACCCAACGATGGTCCTGGAGGTAAAAACAACCTACAGATGTTAAAATAATAATTAATTCGTAAGGAAGCCAGAGAACTTGTTTTGTTACGCGAAGTCAACACTAACAGATTTTGGTGGTGTACGCCCGCTTAAAGTTGATAATTGAACTATTGTTGATGGTTCAGAATTATGTGAAGAATTCGGCAGTCATTTTCAGTCTGTTTAAAATTCTTGTAAACAGGTCATTTGGAAGATTGATTTGGGATCCTTAATGTCGTTATTGTCAACATTACGATTGTGATTTTTGAGGAGTTCGAACCTGGCGGAGAGGTTTTCACTGGCTGTGATTACGGCTGCGGAGGCCTCAATCTCCGTGAGGGCTCGCAGCCAAGAAGGCGGCTGTGTGTAGGCTGCGAAGGTTGCCCAGCTTGAGCGTGATCCGGGCCGGCGTGTTTACCTTACGATGGAAATAGCCAGTTATTGCCAGTAAAATTGCCAGTATTGGAACGCGCCAGTTATTTTCGGTTAGTTCGTGCCTCGTTCCTGGCGCACTTTTGTGCGTGAACCGGGTATCAAGGATCCATGGGGTGTTGTGTATCGGGTGCTTGGACGTAAAAAGAAGATAGCGGTCCTTCTGTCAGCGCTTTCGACCCGACCGGGAGTGATTGTTGATAAGGAGCGTGTTCTCACGCTTTTATTGAATGACTTACTCCCGGATTATACTGAGGCTGTAACATCGCTTGTGAGACTTCCTTTAATCGCCGGATACCCCACGAGGTGGCGGCGTACCGCGCTGAACATCAGTCCTCGAGGGGACGGAGGAGGTGGTGCCGCGGGTAATGTGTATTTTTGCCCGTAATAAAGCCCCCGGATATGACGGCATAACAGTTGAGCTCCTAGTTCGTGCGTTCCCATGATCACGGGCCTGTTGACGAGAATCTTTAATAGGTTGCTTTTTGCTGGCTGTTTCCTGGTGTGTTGGAAGCAAGGAGTTTGAAGTTGCTGTATAAAGGAGAAAACAAGGACCTAATTGTTACGAGTTCCTATCGGCCCTTAACGCTTTTGCCGTTGATAGGGAAAGTTTTCGAGAAGATTTTGTATCTTCGAATCAATGATACATCGACTGGGGAGCGTTTACTCCAAGAGAATCAGTACGGGTTCCGTCCGGGCAGGAGCATCGAGGATGCCATTCTGAGTGTTATGGATGTGGCTACCTTCAGCGAACACAAGTATGTCTTAGATTTGTTTTTAGACTAATCCGGGGCATTTAATAATTTGTGTTGGCTCTCTGCCCTCTATCAGTTGCAGCGGCGTCGGTGTACGATGGATGAGATTGCAACTATCTCAATTTATTTCAGCCACAGGACGGTCGTCCATCGGGACGGGAATTCTGAGGTTGGAAAAACACTGTCTAAGGAATGTCCTCAGGGCAGTGTTTTAGGCCCCTTTCTCTAGGTGGTGGAGTTTGACTCTTTGATGCGGTGTCGTTTGTCCAGTGGATGCCTTATCGCCGGTTATGCTGATGATGGGCTGCTGCTTGTTGAGGCCAATTCTAGGAAAGAAGTAGAGATTCGTACTGGTCAAGCGTGTGCTGTGTTTCAGAAGTGGAGCTTTCAGCATAAAATGGTTTTTAGCCCAGAGAAGACCTCAGTGATGTTGTTAAAGGGTTGGTTGTCTGAGACACGTCGGGCCCGTGTCTCCATGGCAGGCCGTCCTGTGCAGTATGTTACTGTGCGGAAATACCTGGGGGTGATCCTAGATGAACGTTTTCTCTGGGGATCATCTTCGGTATGTGGCTAAGGAGGCGCTAGATGCATTTTATGGCATTAGGCGGGTTATCCATTCCAATTGGGGGCTGAATTTTAGGACTTTGTGGATCCTGTATAAAGGTGTATGCAGGGCAATAATGTATACTGCGCTTGTTTGGGCTCATCGGATGGTTTATAAGTATTATCGTAATATCCTATTGCGGGCCCAGCATCTTCTGCTCTTTGCGGTCACTGGCGGTTACAGGACAATCTCGCGGGAAGCAGTCTCTGTGGTAGCTGGTGTTAAGCCATTGGACTTCCTTGCCGTTGAGCACAAGGAGCGGTATGTTGCCAAGAAAGCTGGTCTTCTAACCTCAGTCCGATTGCTTGAAATTGAGGACGAGGGATTCATTGCGTGGCAGCTGCGATGTGATGAGTCCACTAAGGGTCGGTATTCCCACGACTTGTTTCCGGAGGTTATTAGTTTGTGCGCCAATAAGTGGGTATCCCCCAAACGGCACATAACGCAGTTTCTTTCCGGGCATGGCTCTTTTCGGCATAGCTTGGATAGGTTTCGTCTTGTGGAATCAGGACTTTGCCCGGAATAGAGGTTCCGGACAGTGTTACCCATGTGCTACACGTATGAGTTTGCGCGTGACAGAATGGTTAGGGGACTTGAGAGATTGCACTCAGATCTTGGTTTAAGGATCAATTGGAAGACCCGGGCTGAGTGGCAGGTTGTTGCTCCCTTCCTGCCGACCATTGCATCTTCTAGGATTGTGGAAGGAGTGTAGAACGTAGGAGCCTGAATGGCTAGTATTCTTGCTTGTCCAGTTATGTGGCTGGACACAGGCGATTTTGGCGACGAGCCACGGTTATTTTCTTAATACTGAGTTTGCATTGTGGCTCTAGCAGGGCAGTGACTGCCTTTTAGGTTTGCGCTGCTTTGCTTCTTTTTTTTTTGTTTCACTTCCGGAATCACCGTTAGGTTATATCTTCAGAGGATGAGATGAACGAATTGTAGCGTGTATGAAAAATGCCATGCCTTACCGGGATTCGAACCCGGGACCTCCGGATGAAAAGCCGAGACGCTACCACTCGACTACGGAGACCGGCATTGCGCTGCTTTGCTGGAGCGTCAGTAGGAATATCAGTCTTGGCATCGTCGGGCTCGGTTCGTTTGTGCGGGCGGCCTTGGTGGTGTTGGGTCTGATGTGGGCTAAGGTGTGGCGAGAAGAGAATGTCACGTGAACGTGATTCTTTGGGAGGTATTAGCCTCCATTCTGACCCTTTGTGAATACATATTGCATGTGTAATGTTGTTGTAGGTCAAAATTTCGATGCTGCGAGCAGCGTTTTGAGTGGGAATTTGATCTCCAATCGATTTGATCGTTGCGTATATGGCATTCAAAGTCACATGGGTAGTTAGATTTATTTAGAGTAGGCGCGAGGTTTCGTGCTTTCGCGCTGCGGTTATATAGTTTTAGGCTACGTGTAGGTCGACCTAAGTCTACGGCGAGGGCGATTGCTGCTGAGGTATCTTATTCTGATGCTAAATGTCGACCGTGGCATTTGCATCGGGGGCCTCCCCACCGAGGCCTGGCTGATGACTGAGATATGTAATCAGTACGAAAGTCAATAAGACGACTCCCCGTAAAGCCCCTTAGGGCTAGGGGTGATGCGGCGAGCGGAATCGTCACTTGATGGGTGTCTTCCCTTACGCGGGTTGGGATGTTGAGGAGTTCAAGTTGTGCATCAAATCGCTTCTGCTGGTTCTGCGGCTGGTATCAATGGAGTCCCATCTTTTATCATTGAAGATATTTCTAATCTGGTTGCTCCAGTTTTATTCTGTATTTATAATTTTAGTGTACAGTCCGGAATTTTGCTGTCCAATTAGAAGTGTGTACTTGTTTCACATGTGACAAATAAAGGTGATCTTCAATGCGTCGATAACTATTGTCCGATTTCGTTCATTAATATTATTGCGAAAAAATTTGAAAGAATAGTTTACCGGCATCTTTACACATCGCTGGGCAAGATGGTCAGCCCTATCAGCATTCAGTTCCTCAGAAGTTGAATTCATTAACAGGTTGATTTCTTCTTTATTTTGACTTCCGTAAAGCGTTCGACACCGTATCTCATGTTACTTCTGTTGAAGCTTAGCTGCCTTGGTGTTAGGGCAGCAGAGTTTAAATAGTTGCAGAGCTATATTACTGCCCGCCCTTTTTTTTTTTTTTTTTGGGATTTGTCCCCCCCCCCCCGGATCGGACCCACAATTAAGCATTTACACGATCCGGGGGAGGAGCACAAGGAAATTAGGAACAGGTGTGTTGAAAGGTTATTAAACACACAACTCTATTAAAAAATAAAAATCAGGGGAAGCAGGGTTCTCAATGACTTATCCTTTTTGGTTCTTCTTTCATCCAGGGAACGAGACAGAGGAAGAGTCCCCGACAGCTCATCGAAGAAGGCACGCTGTCGTCTTCGCTGCATCGAAGACGACACGCTAAGCATGCTGCCCCTCCCGGCCGAGGCTGTCCCCCCCATCACGAGCCCCTAGAATCCACGAGCTCTGTCTTCTGCCTCCTTACTAGTCAGAATTCTCCTGGCCACCGATTCAAATCTGTTCCACTCCTCTCTTGAACCGAGCATGGAAGTAATGACGTTGTCGGGAGACAAGTCCCGATCCATCCCTAACTCCTCCCTAACATCTGCCCATCGTACACAGGTAAATAGAGTGTGCTCCGCAGAGTCCTGGACACCACATTGCACACAGTTTGGATCCTGTATCCTCCTGATTGTGTGAAGATGCCTCTGGAAATAACCATGGTCGGTGAGCGCCTGGGTCAGGTGGTAGCCCAGACGCCCATGCCTCCTTTCCGACCAAGCCCCGATATCTGGAATCAACCGCCGTGTCCACACCGATCCGGTATGCGCCTCCCATCGTCGCTGCCATTTTATCTGGATCGTGCGCCTGGATTCCAATCTGGACAATCCAGTATACCTCAATCTCCTTTCTTCCATGAGGAGATCTATCGGGGGAACCACCGACAGCACGCATCCACATTCATAACCGACCGTGCGGTAGGCATGTGCAACCTTCAGGAGGGCACGCCTGTGGACACGGCGCAGCCGCTGCAGGTTCCTCTGGACGTCAGTTGCCTTGTCCCACGCAGGGGACGCTTATAACATCATGGCAGATGTTGTTGCCATGATGGCCTTCCTTCTAGACTCACTAGGGGCTTTTATGGAGCACATCAACTTGCTGAGGTTGTCCACCATAATTTCCGCTCGCGAACAGACGTCCAGGACGTGAAGCGAGAACCGGTTTCCTCGGTCCATAGTTACCCCCAGATATTTAACGCTGTCTATTTGCTCTACTGCTTGGTCGTTTATGACCAGATTCAAATTACCTATCTTCCTTCTTCCGGTGATGGCCAATGCCTTTGACTTCGCTGGCGCGATCGATAGGCCTTTCTCGGTGCACCAATTGTTGATTGTTTGAAGCGCCATGTTGCCCCTCCTTGTCACTGCTTCTTCCGTGTGCCCTTCCAGCATGACGGCCAAGTCGTCCGCGTACGCAATCTCTTCAATCCCCAGCGGGTAGTTCAGCCTCAGGACCGCATCGAAGACGACTAGCCACAGAAACGGGCCTAGCACCGATCCTTGAGGGATCCCTCCTCTCATCCACCACCGAATCGTGCTGTCTAGGGTGTCGACTGAGAGTTGCCTGTCTTTTAGATAGCTATGGATCTGTTGTAGCAGATACCCGCTTTTCCCTTTGCCTCGAAGGCATGTGAAGGCCACATCCCAAGGGACAGACCCGAACGCATTTTCTATATCGAGCAGGATCAAGACCGGGATTTGTCTTAGGAGTCTGCCACCTCTCCTTTTCGAGTCCGCCCACCTGACGACCTTACTAATGGCCGAGACGGTCGATACTCCACGCCGAAACTGTGTTGATTGGGATGCAGCCCTCCCAGTTCCTCTAATTCCTCCATGAGGCGCGTCGCTACCAACTTCTCATGTATCTTGCCCAGACCATTAAGAAGGCAGATGGACCTTACTTTATTGTACTGTTGCGTGTCATCCCGCTTAGGTATGAACACTAGTCGCGACTCCTTCCACACACCGGGGAAGTTGCCCCCCTCAAGTTGATCATTGAACATGCTGAGTAACTCGTGCGGGGCCCTTCTAAACAATTCCTTAATCACTGCTGAGGGAATTTTGTCAGGTCCCGGACTACTGGTATTTCGGTAATTAGCTACCGCCGCACCTACCTCGCTGATTGTGAATCGCCTTCGCTCGAAGCGTTCAACACCGTCAAGCACCACCTCTTCACAAGGGAACAGCCTCGCAAGCTCTCTTGCAGCCTCTTCCTTTCCAAGGACACGGAGGCGCCTCCCAATCCTCTTGGTAATCATTTTGAATGCGAGGCCGAAAGCGTCCCTGTCTAGGTCTTCGCAAAGTTCCCTCCATTTTATACGCTATAGATCTTTGATGGCGTGGTTTAACCTTTTTCTTTAATCTTTATATTCGGCGATGTCTCTTTCCGCCGACTCTCGTTCTTGGCGTCTTGCCCTCTGGGCGGTCCGTCTGCATCGTCTCGTTGCCTCGTGCAGTGCTCCAATCTCATCCGTCCACCAGTAGACCGGGCGACGTGTTCTGGAATCTCTCAGGATGTTGTTAATCTCCGTTGTAATTATTCGTGTTAATGTACGAGGAGCGATCGCAATCCCCGTTATTTGAGGGATAACCTTCGTCACCACTATTCCCACTTGTCTAGTGGTTAGTCGTCTAGTACAAGGCTTACTCCTGTTACCCTCAGAAGCACGTATTACCAGTAAACATGCCTTGTGATCACTGGCGGTGTAATCGTCGAGTACTACCCACTCGCTATTGTCGATCCCAATAGCTCGGCTAATGACGGCAAGGTCCAAGATGGAGGAGTGGCCTCTCGTACTAAATGTGGGGGTATCATCATTGAGGCATAACATTTCATTGGCGAAAAGAACATCGGTAAGCACCTCCCCTCTTCTGGTGTTCTCTTGACTGCCAAGGACCACCCCTTTCGCATTAAAATCACTGAGCATAATGCATCTCTTCCTACTGTTATTTAGTAACCCGTTCAGTTTATCCACATAAGCTTCAAACTCCTGTATCGAACAATTGGGGGTACAGTAACAACCCACAATTATGTGCTCACTCGTTTCAATAGCAACCATTCCAGCGTCGCGAAACAAAAACCTCCATGTTATTGAGTTGGACACATCGCTGATGCCTACATCGCCTTCGGAGTCGGCTATCCACCGCGAGCGGCCACCAACACCTTGTTTGGTTCTGCAAACACGACGAAGTTGATGTCATACCTCCTATAATTGATCTTGAACAGGTCGTGAGCCAACCTGCATCGATTGGCATTCAATAACATGAGTCTAAGCATTACCGTGTAATGGCGCTACATTGCCTCCGGCGCCTCTATAATTCCTTTTCCTTTCTGGGCAGTCTACTGCGAAGTGTCCTTCTTTCTCATAATTGAAGCACTGTCTACTTCTGTCTGGCCCTCCGAAGTTGTAGGCCCGGTGCCCCTGGCCCCAGCACCTGTAACATTTTTCTGCTTCTTCTGCGAGAAGTACCCTGCAGGAGACCCACCCTATACGCATTCGTCCTCTCCCGCAGAGTGCTGTAGCTTTGTTCGCCGGTAGTAACACCGTCGCACATTTCGTGTCCGCATATGCACCCTGAATTGTAATTCCCGACAGCTGAGTTTTGTCGAGCCCTGTCTCCTTGTGTAGGGCAGCCTCAACCTCCTCTGACGTGGTCAGTGCATCTAAGTCTTTGAGGAGTACTCGTTTCATCTTAATTCTCCGCGAGCAAGACACTTGAACCTCCGCAATCGTGGTGGAGATCTTTTGTGTAAAATTCTCCACCTGGTTGCCTTCATTCCTTATCCTCATCAGGACTTCTCCTGTTTGCCCCTTTCTGACTGAAAGGATCTCAGGAACCTCTCCTGTTACGCCGTCTTTGACAGATTTCAAAATATCTGCAAAAATGCGTCCTGCAGCTCTAATTGCAACAGTTTTAGTTGCCGGGCCTTTCTGAATTTCGGCAACTACACTCTCATCGTATATTTTGGTGGTAAAACCACCCTTTCTACCCGCGTACTCAGCGAGCTTCTTCGCCGAGTACCCGGGACCATCCTCCATAACATTCAAGACGAACTCTTTGGCCATCTGATAGGTCTTGTCCATCGCGGTCTTCAGGTCTCTAATGACCTTTTTGTCGTCCTCTCCGGAATCAACCACCACCACGTAATGAGTTTTGGGTTCCTCCATGAGGTCCTCTCCAATGAGGACTGTGGCCTGTTGTTTAAAGTCCAGCAGTTGCCCCGGTTTAATTTTATTCTCTTCTATCAGACATTTCAGGTTAGGCGCCTTCCTACATATCCTTGCCGCATGCTGGGTATTCGCTGAGGCCAAGTCCAGAACCGACAAGACATTGGTTGTTATTCCATCCGGCAACTCTCCTTGCCATTTCACACAACTATAGACAGATTGTGGCCATCTTTTTGCAACAAGCGCCACCAGTTTCTCTTCGTCCACTTTTACATTAAGTAGTTGCTCTATCTCATCCTTTCTTACTAGCCTCGTAGTCTGGGTACATTTATCGCACGTAATAGTGCCCGCGACTCTTATTAACTGTTTGAAACCCACCATTCTCTTGATCAACACGTTCATTTCCCTTTCTACATTCTTCAACTCTTTCTTTGTATTCTTGTCTATATTTCCCCTAAAAATACCTGCCAGTTCTTCCATACTGTCTATCACTGAGATTATATCATCCTCAGTGTCCTCATCCTCCGAGTTGGAGGCTTTCCTCTCCTCTTTCAGTCCTATCTGACACACCTGTTGCTCCTCCATTTCCACTCCTCTACTGGTTGATGCCTCCCCGACGCTTCTAAAGAAGTTTCCCTCCTCGTCTCGCTGCTGGGAGAGTGGGTGGCCACGTCAGAAGCTGCATCCGCCTGCCAAGGATGCTCCCTCCCAGGCGAGCGGGTGAGCGCTTTCCTTGGTTTAAAAGGGTCCATATTGGGTCCCCAGTCCAAAAAAAAAACCCCGGAATAAGTGTCTTTCTATTTCCGGTCGCAGAACTTGACCCGGATATATTTTTCCATCTGCTGCCAGTCATAAGAGAGCCGCTTGGCAGGCTGTTCTCGGGGTGCCTT
>JAAAKQ030005237.1:0-38502 GCA_010016005.3 Zanna intricata | reverse complement strand
GAACGTTAGAACTCTCGACTTCGAAATCAGCTGATTTGCGATGTCGCGTTAACCACTAGACCAGCCCGGTGGGCTAATTAGCCTAAATCTAACTTAATTAAACCTAACTTTCGTCTTATTATGTCATATATAATGCAACCATTTAATTTCACAATAACAGTAGCTATTTTTTTTTTTTTATCACCATTACACTACTATATTAGCATGTAGTGCTTTTTTACTTGCGAATGGAATTAAAGATATTATATTAGTTTTTACCTGTTTTATTATGAATAATAATTATTATGTTATTGATAGTGTTACTGTGTCTCATCTCAAGTAATTTTTTTTTTTTTAATTAAACAAATTGTTATTTATTAATTATGGATAAAACCTTTTACAAACTAATTTCATTTCATTTCTTTAAGTAAAGGTCATTTTTAGTTATTTAAGTATATGTTCAGTTTTACTAAACATTTATTTATATATTAGTTTTAAAGAATTAATATTTATTTATAAACTGACCATAAAGATGTTAATTCTGTGCCTTATAAATTTTACTGATTTAAAAAGTTGTTTAGTAGCTTTTAACATTTTCAAGAATTAAATATTATAATCTAAGACAGTTCGTAAAGTATAATTACTGATTTAATTATATCTTAGATGCCATATCAGAAGATGCCATATCTTAAAATCATATGGCATCTAAGTAATTGATGAAAAATACTGATAGAAACTAAATATAAATTTTGTTTTTTAGTTCTAACTTCTCCATCTTTCGTGTTGCTTGATACTTTTATGTCCTTACTTTCCCTGATAAGCAAAAGAATTATTAGGAAGAGTGTTAAAATTATATAATTTTTTACTCTCACTATGAATTTTCAAGTTGTTAAAATTTTGTTGACAATATTGAAAGTATTGTTTTCCTGTTATGTTGATAATAAATCTACACCCTTCTTTATTCTGTTGCAACTGGTTTTCAGATAATTTTTTTTTTTCAAAGAATAATTATTCTGTTTTTAATTTATTGTTGTCAAGTTAAAAATTCATTTATATTGGAAATATTTTTTTTTTTTTTTGTTTTAGGTTACCCTCAACCGCAGTACAGGTGGTTGAAAGATGGTGTAGAATTGGGTGATTTTAGTTCAGAACATTTTTATAAAATATTAAACACTAGAAGAGAAGATGGAGGCAGTTACCAGTGTATTGCTAAGAATGATGTAGGCTCCATACTAAGTCAAAAAATTGATGTTTCTGTAGCATGTAAGTACTATCATTATTATTTTTACATTTTGTTATTAATTTTTATGCAACAGCAATGAAAATTTCCTTTCTTTATCCAAATTTTTTTTTGATAGAATATTTCTTTTCATTTTATTTACTGTAAATTTCAACTTTTTAATAAATTTTTATGGTTACACTAACTCGTGGATTTATTATATTAGTAGTCATCTGTTACTAGAAGTTTTAGCTATATATTTATTCAAATTAAAGCAGCTTACTTTTACTCTAGTTCCTACTTTCCTGGGTATTGCTCTATTACTGCAACAGCATAGCTGTAAAAGTAAAGTCTAGTAATTAGCCAAGATTTTTTTTTATCAGGATTTTTGAAAATGCTGATATTTCAAGAGCTCTTGAATCAAAAAAAAAAAAAAAAGTTTTAGAAATTTCCAGAAAATGTTTGTATACATGTAATGAATTGCATTCTGATTTTAATATCTCTTGATTGTTTCAACATAACTTCCTTAAAAATGAGTCAAAAAATTTGTATACATGGGCCATTGATGGCATTAAATTTTGGACAAAATTGAAAAAGGGAAAGGGTCGTTTTCATCATTTTTAATATTTGTTTGATATAGTGATCCCAAAAAATTGAACATTAGTATGACGAGAGTATTTATTAAGTTATTTTTAAATCAAAGTTTTAAGTCTGTCAAATTTATGGGTGGGAAGATATTCAACATTATTTCTAAACAACTTTTGCGTCACACCTCGAAACCCATTGAAAAAAATGTTAAAATTTTTCATAAATACTTGGCTACATATTATATAGTCCAGATTTGGTATGGTTTTCTACCTCAACAGATAAGGGGTCACAGTACCCTATTTTTATTTAATAAACAAAATCTCTTTTTAGTCTAGTTTAATAACATTGCACTAAACCAGGCCAACTTGAAGTAAATATTACTACAATAAATAAATTTTTAAGCTCTGAAAACTAGGGACTGAATAGGAGCTGTACTTAAAATATAAATTATTTCAAATTTAATTTTCAAGATTGAAAAACCAATTGCATCTGTACAGTTCAATTTTACTGTATTAATGTAGAAGATGGGATCTTTTTAAAACTGGGGATCCCATGAGACCTAACTTGAGATTTAATTTTTTTTTTAATTTTAATGATTGCTGAACCTTTTTTCCCCTAAAAATGGCTGTAATTAAAACTCTTGTCTGAGGTAGATAACAAGTAAGGATGTTGAATGGGACTCAAAGAGACATCAGAGTTGCAGGAGGCATCACTGTTAGTAGGGGCTATCTTTACATACACTATTTGATTAAATATTGGAAAAAAGATATTATTCAACCATATTCTTAAGGGGTTTCCCAACTACTTCAAGGTATGTGTCATTAACAACAATACAAATATATTTCCAATGATTAAGAAGCCATATAATATCTCAGAAAATATCTTGTGGAACCACAATTCTGCCTGTTTTGAAAGTAATTGTCATGCATTTTAGTTTTTGTTAATTTTTTATGCGAATCATTTACTGTGCTATTTTATTTAATTAATTTTTTTATTATCTTTTTCTTTTGACATCCTATATGTTAATAATCCACTTGATTGTTTGACTTTAAATTGCGTATGAATTAAGAAATTAAATTAACTACCAAAGCTGAAAATTATACTAACCACTTCTCTATAATAAATGAATAAATATTTTAATACTTTTTTATTATCTGAGTATTTTCAAAATATAATTAATAATATAAAGAAAAACATAATGTAAATAAATAACATTATAATTTAGATTTGCATTAATAAAATAAAAATAAAATTTTAATGCTACCATTGTTGCAATTACATATAATACTGCTAACTACTTATTTAAACCTAAGCAGTGGATAATTTTCAAAAATTGGCTTGCTGTTTATTATTAAATTTGAGAATACTTGTAGATTTATAAATTTAACACTTTTCCATTTAGGACAATTTATCATTATACATAATAGAAAGAATGTTCATGTAATTTGTTAGTCTTTGATATTATGTTTATTTTTTAATTATTAATCTTTTAGATGAGAATTTTTAAACTCTGTCTTTATAAAGAATTGAACCATAAAGAGAATTATTTTTCAGAATGATCAATTCGTTTTTTCCAGTTTAAGTGTAATCACATTATATAATTATGGGTTATGGGTCCTACATAAAATGGTAAACGTCCAACTGCCCTGATGGTAGATCATTTTTTTCACCACTCACTCTTTTTCCCTATCCTTGATCTCTTATTCCTTCCTTTGTTATTACTTCTGTGTGTGCTGGTCTAACCGTACCAGGTTCTTCATTCTGAGCATACCAAGACCCGAGGAGTCATTCTTGGTATATTCATATGTAGGGCTGCATGTGATTAGACTCTGGGATTTATTTCCTATTTGATGACTGCTGATAAGTGCTAATTGGATAAATCCCAGCCTCCTATTCTCTCTCTCCCTTGAATCATAGTCAATTCAGTTTATTCTGTTAATTCCATATTATATTTCTCATGAATATGTTTTTTGTAAAGTATGTTTTGTAATGTTGTTTGGTTAAAATTGGAAATTTTATTGAATGATTTTGACTGTAGAAACATTAGTGATATGATATGTAATAGATAGTTTATTCAAAAATCTTCATATAAATTTTATTTATGTATATATCTTTTGTCTCTATATTGGTTTATTTTGTTTTAACTATTTTTATTTTAATTCATTGCAACTGTTAACAAATGGCAATAGATTAAATAAGTTCTATTTCATAATTTAATTTTTCATCATTGTTATTACATACAGTTGCTCTATTTAATAAATGGTAAAGTATTTTTTCTACAACTGTATTATAGCATTTGAATTACAAGGCTGGAACCTTATCATAATGAGGATCATTATAAAACTGATTTTCGATTACGATACAGGTATTAAACTGATCACAAGCCTACTCTTTTCAACCACTGACCAATAATAAGCAGTATTGTTTTAATGTATCAGCTGTTTTTTTGCTTTGATTATAGTCCAAGTTAGTAGTTAGCAAGGAGAGGTTGGTTAATTTGAAAGTACAGTATAGGTAACTAAGTTTCTATTTTACACTATTATCTTTTTGTTAATTTTGTTGGATTCTGAGGAAGTAATGTCTTTAGCATTGATTGATATTAAAGATAAGGCAGAACTTTTTAATAATAACCTACTGCCACAGAAATTTGTTGTTTAATGTATTTTTTGAAAAATTAAAAAAATATATATTTTTAAATAATGTATTCTATCATTGATTTAAAATCAATAATTCCAATATTTTCTCAGCCATAGAAAAAATATGGTACACAAGCAACTCTCTATAACGGCCATTAATGCAGTTTTCCCAGGTTTACAATACTTTCAAAGGCTCATGTTGTTACTAACTTCACACTTGTACTTCAATGGTTATCATTACGAGGCTTGTTGCATAATGTAATATTTTATGTTATAGATGATGATTTGAAGAATGACTAATTTCACTGTCATTCTGCTATTTTGTAACAATCAGTAATTGATCTGTTGATTTCTTTTTGGCCATTTATATATTCTGAAATGTATATCTTATTATTTACAATTTGAATTTTTAAAACACAGAAACGTAACTTTTTTATTAGTTTCTAACTCATAGTTGAAATTAAGGTTCTCATTAATATTAAAATTAAGTGTTAATTTTAAATTGGTTATTTATAAATAATAAAAACGTAACTTCTTCGCAAATGCATCCAGATATACATTCCTAGAAATCACACAATTAAAATTAATGAAACATATAAGATTAATAAAAATAATTATAAACATCAGATAACAGTATTATTTAAGTAAAAATAATAATAGTAGTAACCTAATTAAATAACAAAAACAGATTTAACATTCAAAAATGATATTTTAAATCACAAAAATATAGAACAAATACAGTAATCTTCTAGTACGTTAATATATTCATATAATTAACCCATTCTAAAATTATATTATAGAATTACATATTCATATAAAAAACCCAGTAATCAAAAGCAAGCAGAACATTAGTAAAAATAAGAGAAATAATTATATATCACCTCCAACAAAGGAGACCGGTCGGTTTGCCGACAGATAATTCGTGAAGAAGAACAGAACTAGTCCCAACAACAAATGTAGTAATTCGTGTAAATAAAGCAGTTATTAAACTATTTTTTTTTAAGCGTGTAAAAACCAACTGTATTAGAAATATCAATTAATATGTAATTTAGTAGTTGCATCATACCAGCAGAATATAATTATTTGTTAAATTTTTTTTTTCACATGCTGTTTTTTTTATATCCATATTTAGTTCTTTCACTGGTCACATTACGGAAATACACGTATATTTTCAAATATAGAAAAAATGTCAATTTTAGACATAAATTGTAATCGATAATAGTTTTAATTAATTAATAAATAAAATTTTACATGGTGATTGGATTAAAGAAATAAACATTTAATTTAAATTACTAGTACTTATATTTAAGTTATCATATCAAAGACATAATTTCATTATCTAATAACAGTTTAATAAGAGCTGCAGAAAACTAGACCAATGATTTAGGTGGTAAACATTCATCTATATATTTACAATACTTTAAATTATCATTTTAATTAGATTTTATTTTTTTTTAATTCTTATGAAGCCAAGATTTTTGTGAAGATATTTTAGCGTGGATACAGTCAAAAGTAGTAAATGAAAAAAATTAATTTGAATACATAATTATTATATAAAATCTATGAATACACCAAATATCAAGCTAATATAAACTTACCATTTATAGTATAATAAATTTTTCAAATTCAATAATTCATCATCAGTTATAAAATATTACAATCAAATAATATATTACCATTGTAAAAAAAAAAAAAAAAAAAAAATATTAATATCTATTTATAATTTAATATTCCAATTTACTATATAAGTAATATTATTTCATAATTACAAAAATTAATTAACCATGAGGTGCAATCAGATGAGGGCAAGAACCAGTTTTTCTTTTTTTCATTTTGAGCAAAGATTATTGCTGAAAGCAGCATAACATTTAAAAATTGTTTATTTTGTAATTGTTCTTGTGTTATTTATTTAGTTGATAGTACCATATGTTTATAAAAAATAATGTTCTATAATACATTTATTGAGAGAGTAATTATTAAAAATAAATTTTCATTAATTACACTATTATATATTATAGAATTATACTATAAATATATATATATATATATATATATATTTTATTTTTCTGAAATTAATTTTTTTAAGATTAATTATTCTTCTGTTTATTAATTATTCTCAAAATAAAAACGACTTAGTACAGAATATTAAGATAAGACATACTTTACCTTAATTTTACCATGAAAGTACTTCACGGGATCTCACATCCTCGGTCCCGAATAAAATAATTTAGTTAATCCATAATAAAAATTGATAAACCATCTGACAGTGTTTGAGGGAGACTGTCTTATAAAAATTGCAACAGGTATAATTGTGTAAATTAGTATATAATTTTCATTAGTTTAGTATTTTTATTTTTAATGTTTATTATGCAGTAACTAAATAATTTCATTCTTGATTGAGAATACGGGATCTGGCAAAATTACTACCATGGATAAATTAAGGCAAGATATGCTTTACCTCACTATTCTGTATTACATAGTTTGTGTTTTAATAGAATTTAAAATTAAAAAAAAAAAAAAATATATATATATATATATATATATATACACATTATAATTATACATAATTTTTTTTAATAATTATGTAGGTTTTATTGCTGTTCTCTTGATGTTACAAACAAGAAAACTTTATTTAATTTTACATATAATTTAAAATGTTCAACAGAATTTTATTTAAAATTGTAAGTAGTTCTTTAAAATTAAGTTATTTTTTTCCTGTCAGATATGGGAGTATTTGAAGATCAGACTGAACGTACTATTGTTGTTGACTGGGGCCATGCTGCAGTATTGGAACTGCCACTTATATCTTCACATCCTGAACCTCTTGTTTTCTGGCAAGCAGACGATGGTACTCAGTTATATGATAGAAAGTACGCTGTCACAGCCAAACATGAATTAGTTATATTAGCTGCTTCTGAATCAGACCAAAAAGCATACAGGTATATATATATACATTTAATATCAATAAAAATTTTTTGTTGTACATCATGTGAATGGTTTTATGATGCAATTCTGTTTTTACGCTAATCTTTTAATTCTAGTATATTTACTCCACTACTTATTTTTATTTTCAGAAATCATTACTGTAAAAGGAATTCAATATCAATCTTTTGATCTTTTTTTAATTGTAAGGAAAATATTAAATGCAATCAAAGTAGTGAAATTTTTGCAGAAATTTTGAAAGTTATATATAAAAAGTCCGTTTTACAATACAAGATATACAAAAAGTTATATATAAAAGTATATAGTCAGTATATATTGATTATATAAAGTTTTACTTTATATATATATATATATATATATAAGAAGATCCAATCATAAAAACTGAAAAATATGACAAACTAATTAAATCTAATATGATAACATTTGAACCTAAAATCAAAAAGAAATCCAACTGGGTGTATTCAGACGAGGATAGGCGCCAAAGATCAGAATGCCTCAAGAAGATGTGAGCAAAAAGAAAAGAAGTAAGAATAAAACAACTCATGCAGTGAGAGAATGATTCGTGAATAACCAACATGATATCAGACTGCCTCACAATTTCTTCCTGATCTGTCGTGGTCGCCAATTGCAGTGAGAGAATGATTCGTAAATAACCAACATGATATCAGACTACCTCACAATAATTTATTTAACACAAAAACAAACACTAATTATGCTTAACAAAATCTATATGAAACAATTTAAACTTTTGCACAGTTACAACAGCAGTGTCACCAATTGGAACTATGATACATAATAAGCCGATGGACAGTCCCCTTGTTTTGCTTATATACTACCTGTTGTATTCATAGAAAACACTGGAAAGGTCTATTTGCTTCTGTTATTAATATCTACTTTATTGATAAATACAATTAATTCCAAACAGAATAAATTATTACATTAATTATAAAACTAAACTTTATCAATGCAAATTGCCAAACAAAAATTCATTCTTCTGAAAAAATATTAATACAAACAAAGATACAAGCTTAAGGTTTTTAGTAGGTTCTACAACTTTCCGAGAAATTCAAAAGGACATGTTTTTACACAATAAAAACTGAACTGTTTTAATATTACTAAAAAAATATGAAATATTATTAGCATAAAAATTTAACAATGTTTATCACTTTAATTAGTTATATATTTATTTTATGGACTTCAATATATATGGGGAGTTTTGATAAAAATCTTTGTACTGCAACACTCACACGATTCGGGAATGGGAGAACCGATTACAGAATGGACTGGCCCAGAAATTGAACTAAAGTGATACTATAAGGTCATAAAAACAAAAAAAAAAAAAGTATATATATTTTTTCAGTGAAAGGATTTACTTTCTGTATATTTTTTTTTTTTACAAAACTTAAACTTTATAATTTATACCTTGAGTAATTTAATGTTAATCCTGTTAATTTCCTAAATTCCCTCCTAAAATTTTATTTCAGTCTGCTTTTATGACACTTAAAAATTAATTATTTCAGAATAATTCTAGTTTCAGCTCTGTAGATTATTATTTTTTCTTCATAGTGCTTTAAAAAATTAAAATATGACTGACTGGGTGTGTCTAGGTTAAGGATAGGATGCTGCCTCTTAATGACACTGTTCAACATTTATATTGAAAATATGATGAGGATTATTTTAGAAGAAAGAAAAGGAATAATTATAAGAGAATAAAAAATAAGATTCATAAGGTTTCCTGATTATATGGTAATTTCAATTAATGCCATACCCACTTCAAAAATTGTTAATAGCTCTGGAGGAAGAAATGAAAGAATATGGAATGAAAATAAATATAGAAAAAACTATAGTAATGGATGTAAAGAGCAGAGGATTTAGTGGTAAGAACAATTGAAGGAAGATTAAAATATATATATATTAAAAAAAGTATAGATATTTGAGACTATAACAAGCAGAGGACTAGAAGTGTGCAATGGAAACAAAAGGAAGGATACCAATAGCAAAGGAAGCCTTCAGTTTCCTTTGCTATTTGATGATTATGGTTGTTTCTAAATTATTAGAAAAAATAAGATTTCTATTAAGTAAGAAATCACTATGCAGTAAAAGTATTGACATAGAGCTAATGAGGTTAGACAATTGCTATGCATAGAGTGTCTTGATATTTCTGGGTGAAGCATGATGATGATGATGAAGAGGGAAAGGAACTGACTTCAGGCTTTTAAGATGTAGATATAGAGAAGAGTGGGAAAAGTAAGGTGGATGTTTTATGTGAGGAATGAGGAAGTAATGAACAGGATAAAAGAAGAGAGAACACTTATGTGGAAAGTATAAAAAGAAAAAAAAAACTGGTTAGAATATGTGGTAAAGAAATGTGACGACATTTTCACAACTGCATTGATAGGATCAGTAGAAGAAGAAAGGAAGGGAGGAAGATGAAGTATGAAGTTAATAGATGAGGTGAAGATTGGAAACTATAAGGAGATGAAAAGAAAGGCTTGAAACAGAAATGGATGGAGACAGCAGTCCTTACACCAGGCAGAATACCGGATGATGATAATAATAATGTATCATAGGCTTAAGTAGACTTTTCTTTCTTTTTTAAGATGCTACAAATGCTTTCTTCATATGCTACAAATAACATTAATTATCTTAGTCAGAAATGTTTTATCTCTTTTGTTATTAAAACATAAATTATTACATTTTGCATGTTAGCTATGAAGCCTGTGAGACTTCTTCTTTTTTTTTTTTAAATTTGTTCTAATTTTTCATTAAAAACCACTTGTAAAAATATTACTGGAAAAAGAATTAAATCAACAAAAGTACACAAAAAACTTACATGAAAAATCTGATTCCAGATATTATTTTAAATAACATCATTGCAGTACATATTTTAAAAAAATCTAATATATTTAATAAGTATAATATTTAAAAAAAAGTTATATCAGGAAATAACAGAAATAATGCAAATTGACATGAAAAAGTATCATGAATTAATGACCACTAATATGAATAAAAAAACAAATATCACTGTTACAATCACTATACATAAATCAATATAAATTGAATAAAAAAAAAAAAAAAATCATTATATGTTAAAAGAAATTAGTATTTAACACCAATTGTACAATAAGTAACTCTCAAGGACAAGCTTTTAAATTCGATGTGTTGGCTTCATAACAGTGTAGTAGTTACATAATTTAGATTTAAGTGACAGAAATTATTTCTTGTATTTATATCTGAAAAAGATGATTATTTGCCATTTTTATCTTCATTTTTTTTTTACATTCCTTCTTAGGTTAAAAAGCAGGAGATTAGTGCAAGTTTATAGATAAATGTCCTCTTTCTGTTGAATGCCTGTAACATTTTTGTATATTTGCCATAAATAAACAATGCACATACATAATTGCAAAATAAATGTTTCCATCTATAATTTTCTTTTTAAATAGCTTCAAGCTATTTATCTTGGTCAATAGTTATTAAAATTTAATATTCAGTTTATATGGTGTGAAAACCTAACAGCAGTAATTTAACTTTGATGATGTATGGAAACCAGTTTATTAAACAGGATTTAGTCATTGGTATTTATATTTATTTCATACTGTTAAATTTCCAGAATGGTTCTTCCTGATTTATTTGAAATGTTCTGAAAACATCCAACTGCCTTAACAGGATCTAATATCTATATTACCAATTGGCTATAAAATAGTTTGTTTTTTGTTTATGTGAAATTTAAGCTTCTTTTTAAATAGTAATACTAATAAAAGTACAAAGAAAAAAGTGAGTTAATCTGAAAGAATTTATAATTATTTATTAAATTCTACTATATAATGACAATTTTGGGTTTATCCATATAAATTTTAATCTGCTAATGCAAGAATGTTATTCTATTTAAATATTTATGATTATATTTATTTATGTGATATTATTTTTTATTTTCATAGAGCAAGGGCAACCAATACGCAACTTGGTAAAGAAGAAAATAGTGCTTACATACGTGTTAATGTTAAAGGTAGTGATACTGGAACAGAAATTGCGCCACAAATAGTTGTCAGACCATTAGATATGCATATTATTAAAGGACAACTTGTCACCGATATACAGTGCATTGTTAATGCCTGGTTAGTATTTAATCTTTTTTTCTATAATTGGTATTTAGATTGTATTTAATCTTTTTTATAATTTTATTTAATGCTCAAAACCATGATGTTTAGAATTTTGATAAGAGTATAATTAGAAATTAATGGATCATAATTAAATTGTTTTGTTTATAAATCAGTTGATTTTTAGTTCAGTTCCTGGCTGGCTCAAACAAGCATTTTTTATTTTTATTCTGTGTACTGATATATTCTGTGAATGAATGCTGATGATTATGGTTGTTTCTAAAACAATCCCATGATTTATTTTATAAGGTACTGATAATGTAATTTAAATTGTGAAAAACCTTATCAAGTTAATTACGTACAAGCCTTTGTTTTGTATTACCCCTGAAAACTTGATATGGCTAGCACAATGTCTCTTCACTTCTATCTATCACCCACCTTTCTCTTTCAAGTTGTGAAGTTACACTTCAAATCTTCAGTCCATCTTCTTAAGTGATTCCTGGCCTCCTTCCTCTATGATTTTTTATATGACTTGTCTTCATACTTCTTGCATCGCTCACCTTTTCTACATGTCCTAACCAATTTATTTTTACTTTTAATCTCTTTGTCATTATTTCAGGCCAGCTATATACAGCTTCCATAATTTCATACTGATACCTGCTGTTGTTCTTCATATGATAGACCATATTGCTCTAAATCTAATAAATTCTATAATAAATTTAAAACAGTCAGTTTTTTCTATTTTTTATCTTTTGAGTTGATATGTTTTTCTTTTTTTTTGGTATTTAATTGTATTCTTTTATAACTGTGTTATTTGTGAACATGGACACAGCATACAGATCTTTGTTAGAAGATAAAATATATGTGATTTATAAATGACCACTAAACTAGCTTTGAGACAATAACACTAATATTATCCTAATGATTATAGAATGCTGATTACATCAATCATATGCACTTAGTATTAAGGGGTGTAAAAAGTATTTTTTAATTTATTTAGGGGGTTTGTAAATTATCTCAGTAGTGAAATAATAATAATAAACTGTTTGGCGTAATCCTCCTTCACGACAATGTGCGTCCTCACACCGCTGCCTTAACCAAGAAGAAAATTCAAGATTTTCGTTGGGAACTTATTGACCACCCTCTACCTAGTGAGGACCACCCTCTAGTCCCAACCTTGCACCTAGTGACTACTTCCTATTCTTGCATTTGAAAAAGTGGCTTGGTGACAGCAAAGGAACTCAAGACTGCTGTTGTCAACTGGTTCAATTTCCAGGCAGCGAACTTCTATGCAGAGGGGTTAAAGAAACTGGTGCAGCTTTACAAAAAGTTCTAAGAACTCTATGGGGATTATATAGAAAAGTCAAGTAGATGTGTAATAAAGTAAAATTTGATTAAAATAGTGTGAATAAAAAGTAAATATGATTTAAATAGTGTTTGTTATGTTAGATTATTGTTTTTATATGTTTTTTCATCTTTATATTTTAAGTTACTCTTGTATGTGTAGTTTTTTTTCTTTAAGTTTTTATTTTGTTGATGTCTACATGTAACATTTTTGAATGAGTTGGTTTATGTGGAACTAAATTAAATATGAAGTGATTTGCCTTTAAGTTAATTTTTTTTTACTGAATAAATGAATAATACAACTTTTAATTAAGTTCTACATGCAAAAAACAGAATCCAACTTTTCATAATAATATTTTATTTGTAATAATATAACTTTGAACTTAAAATAAATTGTAACCAATTTAAAAACTGTTCAATTATAAATATAGAATTTAATGAAATATTCTTAAATAGTTACAATATATTTAAATCAGATTTAACTTAAAATTTGTTAAATGAAAAACATTGTAGTGAGTCCAATATCCTGTGACTGTGGGCTGAGGAAATTAAGATTCTCCAAACATTTTGTGGATTTATGGCCAACTTCTTGTATAATTTGATTTAGCCATAGTTCATATCACAGATCAACTTTGTAATTGCTGGTCAGAAATATGCTACCTATAATTCTTTTTTTTAACTAAAACAGTATATTATGTATATCGAGCATCATGTAAATGCATTTACATAGTATTAAGAATTCCACTTATTTCCAACCAGCAGCTAGGATTTTTTGTCCAATAATGGGAAAGAAAACCCTCAGGATAGGTTCTTAAGCAAAATTGCCTTTCACAAATGAGACAAATACTAAGTATGTTTCATGTCCTTAAATTGTAGCTCAGATCCAGTGAAAATACAGTCAAACCCTCCAAACATCTTGGAGGAGGAAGGGATCAAGCTTATAGGAAAATGGTGAGAAAAGGACTTCCTACATATAGACTACCAAACAAGAAAAATATCCCCTTCCTAAGGAGTGTTTTAATCCCCCTCCAGACAATAGTCTTAAGTCATATGATGACTAATCAGACAATTGCTACTTATTAAAATGAAAGATTTAGTTGAGTTGATTTTTTAATTGTTTTATTTCTATCTTTAGAAAACAAAAGTTTTCATTGATGATTATATTAGTATATTCTTTCATAATCTTATATATATTTGTTTTGTGTATATTAAAGGCCACTGCACGAGTTAGAAACATTATGGATGAAAGATGGCATACCACTTGAGAATACTGGTATCAATCACAATTTTAATGATCCTTGGAATAGAACATTGTCACTGTTGAATGCAAATTTAACTCACACCGGTAAATATTCATGTCAAGCTAGATTGAGAACCGGTGGCTTTCCTACTGTATCTGCTGATGCCAATATAGTTGTTCTCGGTAAGAGTTATATATTTTTCTTTATCAACTTTTATTATTTTTAAAAGATACTTTATTATTTTTAGTTTACGATTACTAAACTCTTTTATATTACCACAATAAGATATTTTACTGTTATGACAGAACTGTGTCACCAACAGTATTGCTGTATATAATTTTCCTCAAAGTGTGATTATTTTCATTTTCTTCTCTATCATATTTCTGCTTTGATTATTTCTTTTTCTGTTTTCTGATCCTTCTAGTATTGTCACTACTTATATATAACTTTGGATTTATGTTTTACCTAATGGATTATTTCATTAAATATAGTTTTAGCCATTGGCACATTACCTTACTTCATATTCTTTATTAGCATGATTTTACTCCTAAAACATTTCAAGTATTGCTGAACCATCAACTACTCAACTACTGAACCACCAAATTGTAAAGGGTGCAGTTCGTTGTCATTATTAATAGCAGTATTTTTTACTCTTCCAGTATTTTGTTACTGTACTTCCAAATATACTTAATACATTTTATTTTAAGTATATCATAGGTAATCACTTATCCATCACTTTGACAGTTCAGTTGGTCAAACAACCAACATTATATTAAGAGATTTTTATAAATATCTGTAGTAATATTTTGCTGCTAATGCAATTTGGGAATGGATCCATGAATTAACTAGCGTGGTATTCCAACTACCTTCCATTTTAAATTTAACAGTGCTGGCAACACAGACTGCTTGTAATAACCAAAACTTTAACAGTATTTTTTGAACTTCAGTCATAAAAGGAGCAATAGCGCAATGTGAAAACATTAAGTTTTGTTTTAAATTGGGTAAAAGTGCCACAGACATTTTTAAAATGATACAAACTGTTTCCATAAACAGTTTTCACTACCTTTAGTGAAGCAATGAGTCGTAAAAACGTTTTTAAATGATATGCAAGGTCTTGTGATGGTAGAGAGAGCATTGAAGATGATCCATGTCCAGGAGCATCATCGACAGTTATGAGGAGAAAAAATGTTCAAAAAGTGGCTGAGATTATTCAAAATGATCGTTGTGCAACTACTAGGTTAATTGAGGAGATCTCTGGAATTCATAAAACTGTGCATCACATTCTAACTGAAAATTTAGGCATGATCTGTTGTTGCTTTGTGCTCCACTCACTTACTGATAATCTAAAAGATTGCAAAGTGGAACACTGCAGAGACATGAAAAGATCAGCCGCTAGGGACCAGACTTCATGTCTTGCATCACAACAGGTGAAGAAACATGGTATTTTCAATACGAGCCACTTACAAAGCAGCAAAGCTCGGAATGGAAAGGTCTAGAATCTCTGAGACCGAAAAAAGTGCGTATGCAGAAAAATCATGTCAAGACTGCTCACTGTTTTCTTTAATTCAAAAGGAATTATCCATAAAGAAGTGGCTCCAGAAGGTCAAATGTTGAATGCAGATTATTTCTTGAGTATTTTAATTGTTTAAGGGTAAGGATTGTTCAGGTTCAGTCCAACCTCATTTGAACCTCACGACATTGCACTGGCGCACAAAAGCAAAATTTTACACAATTTCTTGACATTAATTCAATGTTTTTCTCTGTCAAATAATCAATTTGTTTGACATGCTGTGTGAGAACTAGTATTGTCATGATGAAGAATGATTCAACATTTTTGGTTGTTTTCCTGGATTTCATTGATAACTTCTGGCAAACAAATTGTTGTATAACATTCAGCATTAAATGTTTTTTTGATCCTCTAAAGCAGTGGTTACTACTACATGTCTAGTGTAACTGAAGAATCAAGCAATCATTTTTTGGAAGTGCTTTGTGAATTAACAACTTTTGTATGATTCGGTTCATCTTGGTGTACCCAAACAGTTGATTGTTGCTTAGTTTCTCCCAAAAATTTTTTTATTGCAGTGCACTTAAGAAAATTATTTTAAGTAAAAAAAGAAAGAAAATAGAACTGTATATAATTTGGTGAGAAATGTTTTTAAAATTCTAGAAACGGATTTCTTTCCCCAAATTGTGAATAAATTTTTTTGTGATTTAAGGATTTCAGGGAGAAAAAAATTCAGGCAAGAAAAGTTTAAATAATTTTGGTAAAAATTTTTTGTTTTGAGTTCTGCGTGTAATAAGGTTCGGTTCCCACAGAAACCAAGCAGTTTTGCTTGTTCAGTGATATAACTTAAAAACAACATTTTTGGAAAATGTTTTTAATAATTTACTGTATTTCACCTAAATATTATTAAACATTTAAAAGAAATATTTGTACTGCTCTGAGATTTAATAGAGATTATAACTGCTTTTTTGTAGAAGGTCCATCATTTGCGGGTATATTGCGTCCTGAGACTTTAGCTGAATATGGTGCAATGGTGAAATTGTCTTGTGAGGCTTTTGGTGTTCCAACCCCAAATATAACTTGGTTAAGAAATGCAAAAGATGTTTCTTTAATACAGAATTATAAGGATAGGTAAGTATATTTATTAAAACTTTCTATATTATTTAAGTTTTTATATTAAAGCTGTCCAGCTTGATTAATTTAATAAATAATGACTGCTAGGAAATTAGTTTGCCTTGTAAAGGAAATTTTATTACAGTAATAATCATATTTTATGATGAAAAAACATGACAGCATGACATTTTAAATCTTTTTAGTTAAATCCTAGTTATTTGTAAATTGACAGCAGTTTAAAAATAGTTTTATGTAATTGTTCAGTAAGCAGTCATTTCATGATAACCTATTTTAACTGTGTAACACAAATTAAAGTAAAACAGCATATTACACAGATGGCTCTTTTTAAGTTCTATATAAAATTTTTTTAAATACAAAATCTCTGAAAATTTGATTGGTTTTGTCATTAATAATAAAAATTATTGTTTTTTTTTTGTTGTAAAATAAATATGACCCTAAACTCCTTAAACATGGTTTCTGCTAGTATGTAAATAATAAATAAATTTTAAAAAATAAAAAAATTTTTATTCCACCTTACCAGCGCAAAGATGTAATTTTTATCTTTTCAAGATCTTTCGGTTTTTTCTTTTTTAAACCATCATCAGGAGATTAAAATATTAAAAGTCAAAAATTAAAATTAACTTAGTTATGACTGATGGCACTGGTCAACAAAGCAACTGAATTGGCATTCTAAAAGTACTTTTTTTCTGATTTCAAAAATGTTCTCCGTTTTGTTGTTATGCCCTATTTATCATTATATGTTATGGTATACATAATATTGTTACATATTATTGTTGATGACTTTCAGTACAACAGAATTGTTATTTATAATAGATATTTATAGAGATTACTCATAACTGAGAACAATAATTATGTTTGTACAACAATGACTCATGCTGACTGATGATTTAGAAATGTGTCATAACTATGGCTAATGATAACAGTTACCAGTTTCAGGCAGTGTGCATTCATATTTTGCTTAGTAAGCATTCTGATTTATCTCTAAATTTGTTCATTTGTGTATTTCTTTGTTAATTTACAATTTAGTAATTTTTATGTGTTTAAAATATCAAGTGGCACAATGCCTAGAAACTGTGTAAATAAACCAGACTCTTTTTGTTACATTTGTGGTGAGTTAATGTTAAAAAATCAACCGCGCATATTTATGCCATATATTAAAAAGTGTTACAAAGTTTATTTCAGATGTAAAGTTGGTTCACCAAGATAAGACCTGATCTCCTCAATATTGTTGCATTACTTGAGTCACTCTTCTTTCAAAATGGGTTAAAGGATCTTTATGCATGAAATTCGCTGTGCCAATGATCTGGAAGAAACCAACAGATCATTGCACAAACTGTTACTTTTGTTTGACAAATTTTTGTGATATAAATTCTAAATCAAAACATACTATAAAATACCCCAATTTACCATCAACTATAACACCTGTTCCTCACAGTGATGAACTGCCAGTGCCAAAACCTCCTGAATCTTTAATACTCAGTGGTGATGAAATAGAAAATAAATCTGATTATGACAGCTGTGATCATGATTTAACTAGTGATTCTTCATTTCAAACTTCAACTTCTGAATCTGATTTTCTCAATCAGGAAGATATTAATGACCTTGTTCAAGATTTGAATCTTTCTAAAAGTCAAGCTGATCTTTTGGGCTCCAGATAAAAAGGTTGGAATCTTTCCCATCACAAAACAAAAGTTACTGCATTTAGAAATAGACAAAATAAATTTGAAATCTGTTTTTCTGTTGAAAATGAAGTTTGTTTTCTGTAGTAATAATGGTTGTCTTATGGAAGCCCTTGGTCACAAACACAAAATACAGGAATGGCGTTTATAGATTCTTCAAAGAATAGCATGAAAGCTGTACTTCACATTGGAAACAAATTTCCATCTATACCACTTGGCCATGCTGCCAAAATGAAAGAAACTTATGAAAGTATGGAATTGTTACTGAATGAAATAAACTATAAACAATTCGAATGGCATATCTGAGGTGATTTAAAAATGATTGCACTTCTATTGGAACTACAGCTTGGTTACACAAAGTATTGCTGCTTTCTGTGTGAATGGAACAGTAGAGACAGATGTAATCACTATGTGAAGAAGGAATGGCCGAAGAGAGTATGTTTTAATTGTGGAGAAAAGAATGTTGAAAACAAATGGTTGATTGATCCAAAGAAAGTGTATTTGCTCCACATCACATAAAACTTGGTCTTATGAAGAACTTTGTCAAAGCTATGGATCGAAATGGGTCAGGATTTGCTTGCTTAAAAAAGAAGTTCCCCAGAATCAGTGAAGCTAAGATTAAAGAAGGAATATTCATAGGACTACACATTTGGGAACTGATAAAAGATAATAACTTTGACAATCAGTTGAATGAGGCCAAGAAGTCTGCTTGGACATCATTCAAGAGTATCTGCAAAAACTTTTTAGGAAATCATAAGGAAGAAAATTACAAAGAAATAGTAGATGATCTTTCCACATCATACAGACTCATTGTGTGCAATATGTCACTGAAAATCCATTTTTTGCATTCCCACCTGGATTTCTTCCCAGAAAATCTTTGAGAAGTGAGTGACAAACATGGGGAGAGTTTCCATCAGGACATTTCAACTAAGAAAAACGATATCAGGGAAAGTGGGGTCCAAACTTGCTTGCAGATTATTGTTGGACACTTAAAAGAGATAGACATGAAATAGAATACAACAAAAAAATAAAATATGGCAAGAAAACTGACACTTCTATCTTCTATGTAAGCATGTATTTTATTGTATTGTGTAAAAAAACTAAAAAGTTTAAATGACTCGTCACTCAAAAACCTTACATGATAGAGAAAAACCAGTTACACTTTTAAATTCAGCGTAAAAACTACTAATAAGTACGCATATTATAATTTTTGTGACAAAAAGAGTAATTTTTTGTTCACCAGTGGTCGTCAGCAGTGTACTGAAGAAATTATAGAGAATTCTGGTGGAATAAAATGTAATTACAGAAGCCATGTTTTAAATATAGTTTAGTTTATGATAATTATCTCTTTATATTTTTATTTAGAACAAATTTAAGTAATTTATCTTGTTTAAACAAATTTTGTTCATTAATTAAATTTTTATGGTTATTATATATGTGAAATTTTTGTAAATTATGTGTATTAAAATAATTATATGAAATATCTAAAATTTTCACAAAAGTATTTTGATTGTATTTATGACCATTATCTAAAATATGTTTGCCAAATTAGAATTTTCAGGTTTGTTATTTTTAATACTTTTAATATGGTCTTTTGCGTATATAGAATATTTACGGTTGGTCATACCAATGTATATCACATCAAAATCTTCACAATTTAAACTATATGCACCTGTTTATTAAAATTAGAATCATTGTTATGTAATGTTTTATTATAATTATTATTAATATATTTAATTTATTTATTTTTTGTAGTATAAGTTGATGCTATATTAATTTTTTTGTACAATTTTTCAAAATTTTTACTACATGGTATGTATTCATTTTTTATATATATTTTATCAGCTTTTCAGGTAATAATTTTATATTGTTTGAAATATTAATTTTATTTTGTATTCTTTTATATAATCTATTTATTGTATTAGTATTATATCCATTTATATGGGCAATATTTTTAATTATTTAAATTTCTTTATTTAGAGATTCTTTATAACATTTTAAATTCTTTATTGCTCTATATAATAGTGCATTAAAAATAGCCATCTTTTGCGACTGTGGTAAATTATAAATTATAGTTAATTATTGTGTTGGTTGAAGAAGGTTTACAAAATATTTCTATTTTTATTTTATTGTTATATATTTTTATATCTAAACAATTTAAACAGTTATTATTTTTTGTTTCAATAGTGAATTTTATGTTATTATCAATAATTAAATTTATGTAATATTGCATCTGATTCATTTTTAACTTTTTCATTGTAAATAATAATGGTATTGTCAACATAACATTTTTATAAAATATTATCATGTTAAAATTTTTTTTTATATAAGTATCTTCTAAGAATTGTAGGTATATTTCTGAAATAATTGCAGATAAAGGTTCACTCATCACTAAATCAAATGGTTGTTAATAAAATTGATTATTAAAAATGAAAAAATACATTCGCAACATAATTTAATCATATCAGTTAATTTGTTTGTGTATTGTGTATTTAAATCTATGTTATATTTTAAATGTTTTTCAATTATTGTTAAAGATTTGGTTATATCTATGTTTGAATACATATTAAAAATATCTAAAGATGTAATTTTTGTATTGTTCATTATATTAATTTCATGTAAAAGATCTATAATATGATAACTATTCTTTATATATATTATATGTATTGTTTAATTTTAATAAATTTAACATATTTGCCAAAAATTTACTTAAAAAGTACATTGGTGAAAGGGTAAAATCAATTAATAGTCTCATTGGTCAATTAATCAATTAATTGCAGAAAGAAGTGATTACAACAGGGCACCAAATCTGGTAAGTATAGATGGTGTGGAATAGATTAAAATATCTACTTTACAAGAGCCTTGGCGAATTCACACGACCTGTATGGCTGAGCATTATTGTGTTACAGATTTATAGATTGTCGAACAAGTGTTTTCCCAAGGTATTTTACATCTGTAAGTATTTCTCAGAATTTACAATTGATTTGGCTTCCAGATAGTCAGTCACATACTCATGTTTGAGATCCCAGAACACTGCTCAGAATTTTTTGCAGAGGGTTCTGTTTCAATTTTTTTTTAACTGTACCGCACTGAATTTTGTTTTTTTTACTTTTATTGAACCATAATTTCTCTATTGAGCACTGTTGTTTTTCTTCTAGGTCATGATGATGCACCCAAATTTCATCTTTTATTACAATTAAAAAGGAAGTCATCTTCCTCATCTTAACATCTCAGAAGCTGTTCAGAACATTGCTTTTGTTGTTTGTTCTTTTCTGAAAGTTGACATAGAATTGATTAGATACTGATTAGAACTGATAGAACATGAACTGATTTTATGCTAGCCCATTTGTCCAATAATGTGTTCTACTCATTCTTTTGCTATAATTATCTGGGTTGCAATGCGTTGTGGGGTGATGCAGCGGTCATTTTGAATCATTTCATCCATCTTCTTTTGTTGTTTCAATTCAGTAGTAGAAACTGATTGCGAGGTTCATCCTCAAAAGTGACTTTACTAGCTTCTGAAAATTTTATTTCCTACCTATTCACAGTACTTTTATCTATAGTTTCATCAGCATAAACTGCTTTTAAACAATTATGAATGTCTCTAGCATTCATTTTTTCTGCTGTTAAAAATTCAATCATTACCAGTTGCTTTAGACGCTGTAACATAACAGGTATACTCTTGCCTACTTAAACAAATTTAAATAGATGACTCATATTACCATCTTACTTTATTACCGGCAATTACCCTAGTAATAAAGAAACCTGAGAATGGGAGTAAATAAGCATAAAGCCATAGGAGGCAGTCCTTCCATCATGCTATCCAATTATTGTGGTGATCTCTCAAATGGGAGGAATTTGAGTGATCCAAAGTGATATTTAAAAGTCTTAGAATGGATCAGAATTATGGGGAAAGATGGAATGGATGGAAAAAATGGATACAGACTGTTGACACTGATGGCATAATGGCAAAAGTATAAGTCATAGAGTTGATTATATATTGCTTCATTGTAAACCATACTTTATTATTTTTTTTTTTTTTAGGTATACATTTGAGGAGGATGGTTCATTAATAATAAAAAAGTTGAGGATGGATGATACTGGTATGTTTCAGTGTTTAGCAACTAATGAAGCTGGCTCAGACTCCACAACTACTTGGTTAAAAGTTAAAAGTAAGTTTTATGCTTTTTATTATAAATTTAAAATTACTAATGTAAAATAATAGTTGACTTCAGAATATAGTGTAATTACTAGTCATTTCAAAATGTGAGAATGATAAGAAATAAAAAGTTTTAGTTGAGAGTAATTTCTTTAATGGTGTGGAGTGTTATGTGTTCTTGGTAAAAATTGAAGTTAATAATTGTTTATTTTCCCTTTTCATGGATACACTTTGGAATTAACACTAATTACATTATGATTTAACCCTTTTTTATTAAAAAAAAAAAAAAAATACTTAGACATATGTTGATCTGAAATGTTTTGAAAGTAAGGCCATTTTGGAATAAAAATGAAACATATGTAAATGAAAATGGAAAATATGAACAAACTTTATTTCTTAAGCATAAAAAGTACATTTATTTATTACAGTTCTACACAACTTTCTAGCTTCCTTCAACTTTAATAAATTTTTCATAGAATCACTATTTTCTTCATTACACCTTCAATAAATTTTGCTTCCAAATTAAGCCAATGGCTTAAACCTTGCAGTAATGTCATTTTTCAATTCATCATATCATCAAACCTTTGTGATGTAAGGCACTGTTTATGTTGAATAAAAAGAAAATAACTGCTGGAAGCTAAATCAGAGCTGTGGGATGGATGATTAAAGATTTTCCAACTTCCTCACTATCTGATTTAGCATGTGTGTTCAGGCATCATCATGCGAAAACAAAATCCTGCGGGATAGCATCCCACATCATTTATTTTTATAGCTCTTCTAATATTTTTCAAATTTTGCAAAAAGTATTGGCATTAATAGTGGTTTAGTAACCACTAAATTTGACAAACAAACATTCTTTTGGTCCCAAAAAAAAGTTGTCATAAGCTTCTGTATAGAATATTCTTGATTGAACTTTTTTTGTCTATGAGATGATAAATGCTGCCATTGCATCAACTGCTGTTTTGTCTCTATTTTCAAATAAGAATTCTACTTTTCAAACTTGGTAAAAATGCAATCAACACCTTCATTTGCTTAATGCTGTGAAATTTATGCGCTCCAGCAAGAGGATTTCCTTGTTTGTGTCTTTGGCATTCAACCAACACAATTCTATAGTTTTATTTCTTATAGCCTAATTTTTCAGTCAAAACTTTATAGATCAAAGATTGTGGAAGATCAAAGACAATCATGACATAGTGAAGCATTGGTTTTTCTAAAACTTTTTTTATCAACTTTTTCAATCAAATAATCTGTTATCAGTGTGATTACTAGCTGCTGCTACCTTATTTATCCTGAATATTTATTTGACCTTGAAATTAATGGCACTATTGTCTTGCTTAAGTGCCATTCATAGTATTATGAAAATAATATATAAATGTCACAAATTTGCTGGTGAATTCCAGTTTCAAAACTGTTTTTTTGCCATCAAAAAGTGGCTTTCTCCTTGTACTTCATACCCAGCAGGATATATCACGAATGGTAGCACTCATTATAAATGTATGAATGTAAACAACTTACAAACTGACAAAACTTTTATTACTAACAGCTGACTATTAATTGAAATTATTGAGGTATGAAAGCACCATTTGTTTACATCTTGTATATAGGCACCAGATTTAAATCGGACCTTTTATTGAAAATATGCCTTGTTAGGTTAGGTATTAATTAAAAAGTTTTGTCCATAGTTCTCAACTCTCTGATTACCTTTTCTTTTTCAGTCGCCTTCGGAAGATTCTAACAAAATCTTTTTTAATTTGTACATTATTTGTGTCGTAATTGTTGGTTAGATTTATTACAGCTTGAAATACATTTTTCAATCAGAATTCATAATTTTTTTAACAGGGACTAGTATATAGCAACTACACAGTTAGATTCCAAAGATACTAAAGAAGTTTACTATCTAAACTAAAAGATTAGAGCTATTCATTGATATCTTCTGCTGTTGTTTATGAAAGATTTCTGCAATAAATTTCCGTGATCATTTGGTATTTTAGGTGTATCTGAGTTTATAAACTGCCCATATAAAGCTTAACCGGTAAATTTAAAATGCATCAAGCAGTACAAGGACGTTTTTTTTTAATTTATGTACTAGAAATTAATGGACCAGTTCATGCATATTTTAAAATTTATGACCTCAGTTTGTTATACTTTCAGGTTGAATATTAGTTGAAAACTCATAATTTTTATTTATCACATTTAATGAAGGTTTTCACAATCAACTGCAAGTTATTATTTAAATTAATGCTTACTCCTAATTAAAGTCACTTATGTAATTGTTTACCTTATTTTGATAAAATAGGATCCTTTAAAATCTTAAATAATGTTAATAATGTTACTTCCACAAATTAGCAGCCAAATGCCTGTACAGGCTACTTTTGATTTTTATTTGCATGATTCCATACAATTATAATTTTAAAAGGGTATATGATGTAGATTACAGAATACCTTTTTTTATAAAAACTATTACCATTATATACAATTATTTAATATTTTGTTCATACTATATTCCTTCAAAGAGATTTCAGCAGCTTTCAGACGTTACAAATATATTACATTGTATTTTACAAGCTTTTTCCTAACAAGAATCAATGTATTTGCTAAGCACACTGCTATATGAAAGAACCCAGTTGTTTGTCACTTCTTTTTTTTAGAGCATTTCCTTCTGTTCACAACCCATAGACTGTCAACATATACTCTTTTTTTATTGTTTGTGTTTCTTTATTTAGTTTGTTTGTATTATATTGTTTTAATTGCATAATGGAAAATTTTAACTTTTTACTTGGCTTTTGCAAAACTACATTTCTGTGTCCAAGATTCCATTTTGACATTTGACCTTTTTTTTGAATTGTTCAAAACCATGACTTTTCTCCTGTTATTTTATCAGCCAGAAAATTTACATCTTGCCCAACTGTATCAATTAAGCTATTAAATTTCTTGATTTGATTTCCTATTGAATTTTCTGATTATTTAATTTCAATTCTCTATGGGTCAATCTGTCTTCCTCTCCACTTATTTTCTTATCCTCTTTTCCTGAAATGAATGCCTGGAAATTATAACTGCTGTCCTAATTCCATTTGCTGCTTCAGTCTGACAAGTTCTAGTAGCTGGCAAACAGCGAATTTTTTTATTGAAACTAATGAGTTATCAACACTGTGTATATATGGAACCATTGTGTACATATGTATCTAGCATAATTCAAAAACAATTTGCTGTAGAATGTTGAAATTTTGGAATTAGGACTCTTGTAACATCTAGTTGTAAACCTCCCCTTTTAATTGCAATCGACAGAACCAAAAGTGTCCAAAAAAGTCCAAAATCTAAAAAATTCATTTTTTTACTTTTTCTTAACTGCAGTAATAAGCCCTCATTGAGAGCTTTTCAACAATCTACCATAAGTGGTACTTATTTTCATTGGTTCCAGAGTTATAGCCAAATAAAATTTTAATTCATGAAATATTTGGATCTTACAAGAGGAAGGCACATCTGTTTGAATCTGACTTCATTTCTTTTTTTTTTTACCTTCTTTTTAAATTTAAATGTATTGATTTATTAATAATTATTCACCTCTGATTGTAAGAAAACTTTTACAATTAATAATAATTCAATAACAAAAAAAATTCATGAAAAATATCAGAAGTTATCAGTGAAATACAATTTGTTGTACTTTTCATTTTAAAAAAATGCATATATGTAATTTAATAGGCGTACAAGGAAATCATGTAGTGTTCACATCAGATTTTTTATGTTACGAGCCAAACAAAATATCAAAGGTAATAACTAACGAGCTTCCTGGATAAGTTCAGGCCACCTAATCTTCATAAAGTGTAATCTAATTTACATCATCAGCACAACTATCATATAGCTGCTGTTAATTAAACAGTCATATTAAATAAAAAGAGGAGAAAATCATGAAATTGATTGTACTGTGATATCCTGTAGGCTATCTGCTTATGAAATAATAATTTCCCTTTCATAATTATAATTTTTTTTAACTGAAGCTGATTCCAGGAACTTTTTTTAAAAAGCCATCTCATATAATTAATTAAGATAATGAATTTCTGCGTAAGCTAAAGTGGGAACAGTAATAGGTAAATTGTTATTTTTTTAATACATTTCTTCCAAATGAAGAAATTTCAAAGCTGCACTTGCATAATGAGATAAATATAAAATTATCAAATATGGCTTTAGGAAATCAGAACAAGGAAAGTTTTGACTTTAAGAAAGTTTTCCAATACAATATTGCTTTTATAATTTTTCAAAATTATTTCCACCACACATTATATACTTCTCCATCCTTTGAAACTAGTCTTCAAAGAAAACCTGCTGTTTCATCAGAGATCTGGGCACACTTATCGTCCAAAGTCCTTAGGAGATCACCATCACTCATAAAACACCTAGTTCAGTCTATACTTCACCTGAGGGAACAACGCAAAGTCACATGGAGAGGGGTTATGGAGGGTTCTCTTAACAGTTGTATTCCAGTCCTGGCCAAATACTTGAACAGTGTGCTGGAGTATTACCATGGGGAAGAAACCATCCTTTATTCTTGAGTTTAGGCAGAGGTTCTTGAGAGCTTTGATAATTTTAGGCAGGCATTCCATGGTTTACCACTTTTCTGCCTTTATTTCCAACACGTCTCTCTAAAATTTTTCTGATGCTAAATGATACAGTCATCATTCTCTTCTTTACTGAACTGGATTTTCATACAGTCACAGTGATCTGATCTTTGAACACCCATATTTTGTTCTGAGACTTGACTGGGAGTTATAATAGTGCAGCCAAGTTTTGTCACCTGTCATAATGCTGTTCACATAGGGAGATTTGCCATATTTAAACTTTTTAAGCATTTCACAGTATGGCATAACATGCCATATGATCATCGGTTAAGTAATGCAGCACCTAAAGGTTTACAAAGTTTACAAAGCTTTCTTATTTGAAGGTAATTTCACAGAGTAGCAGGAACTACTGGTGCATTAATGCTCAAAGACACCTCTACTTGATGGCTGATCTAGGTCACACACCTGCCTGTGTCAAATATGTTTTATATTGCAGCAATGTTTTCCTTAATCACAGATGAAGACGGTCAACCTGACTTTTTGGAGCATCCTCAAAGCCAAAATTTCCTCTTTCAGTACTATGTAAATATTACTATACAATGAGGATAATCCTCTCCAAGCACAGGAATCGTCTAAACACTAATTAACACTTAACCACATCCAAAATTGTAGCACAAAGTTCTCCAGTATTTAGTTTTCGACCAAGACAACATCACTACCTCTCTTAACTAACACAGCTAAAAAGCAAATGACACTGAGACAGTAGCTACAGTGCTGTTGGGACTGTCTAAATATGCACTAACTTATAACCCCCATGTGATGATCTGTTCTATCATATTGTAAAGTTTTCTTAGTTCCCTTTGTATCTATATCTTATTTCATAAAACCTACCTCTACTGTATCTTTAGTATTGATCAAACATTGTAAGTATCTCTAGTTCTATAAGCTGAACCATGTTTACAAAAGATTTTGCCATAATTTTGTTTATCCAAGGATGATTTCAATAAATGTAAAGGCACTATTCATAATAATGGCATTTGATTAAAAATATAACAGACCCAGCCATCCTACTTAGTTTGTTACTGTCATAAACTGTAAATTTAGTTATGTGTATAATTTTACTTTTACTGTCAAGATTTTTTTATAATTGTATCTTATGTGTTTGTATAATTAATTTTTGCTTCAAATCCTTATAATATCATTGTGATTATTTTTATTTGAATATCAATATTCTATTTCTATTTATTAACAGAAGGTTCTGATTCTCCCGTATTACAATTAAGATATGCTCGTCGGGTGAGTGAAAATGTTTTTCGTCTTCGTCAGACTGACCTTCATAGAAGGCATTATGATTGTAAGATAATATCTTGTTGCATTGAAACACAGTTTGTGCTTGTTACACTTTTTATCCCTGTAGTAACTTTCTAACTTTTATTTTATTTTTTTAAGAGTTTTAAATTTATAAATCAGCTGAGAAGGTTACAATGCTAAAAATGTAATTTTAACATTTTTCTGGATCAGATTTTCAAAAAAGTTTAATGGTAAAAGTATAGTAGGAATTTAATACTCCTGATTATAATAGTGATAAAGTTTTTATCATTTAACAGTGTGTCTCTAACAAAGTTAACCACATAAATATGTTATTAATATCATCTAATAAGTTACTCAGATAAAGTAATGTTTTATTGTTACTTTGGGGAATTTTTTTTTTCAAGTTTAATAGTTTTTAGATGCAAATTGGTTAAACCATTTTTAACAGTATGTATCATTTATAGATTTCTTTAAAACAAAAAAAAAACTTTTTTTGTCTTTTTTAGATGTATAGTGCAGTCTCTTTACAATGTTGCTGCTAGTGGTTTGCCACAATTGCTCTTTACACATTTTTCAAAATTAAGTTTTACTTATATTTTACTTATCATGTCAATTAATGAATTCTTTGATTAATTAACCTTATTCTATAAGTTATTACCACAGTAAAACAGAATGAAAGTGATCAAATGATAATTGACTATTAGGTATCTAAAAAAGAATAATAGTACCGACTGAGAACAAAATTTTATTTTGATTGGTCTTAAGTACATTTTCTTTTTACTTGATGATTTCATTGCATAAGCTTGAAGCCTGTCCATAGGAATATGAAAATTGAATTTTTTGTTACTTATTGAAAATGCCATGTCTGACCAGGATTCAAACTTGGGATCTCTTGATGAAAGGCAGAGACGCTACCACTCCACCATAGAAATCAGCACTTATTTCATTGTTTCTAATTTATAAACTATTACAGCTACCACCTAACCCCCAGCACCATTCTTGTACTCTACTTTCACGGTAATATTTTCACTGTCATTTCAGTAAATTAATGATAGATTTCTTCTCTTGATTTCATTCCACATACAAAAAAAATAATTGTTACATAGTTCTTGGATTATCTGCATGAATTTATTTTTTATTTTTAATTTTTATAATTAAAACAATACTTACCAAATTGTAATGAATGAAAAAAAAGCAGTAAAAAAACTGTGTTATAGTCCTTGAGTCAAGATGGTTTTTAATTACATTTGGAGTTAATTCCACTTCTTCTTTTATGGTGTGAACTGCAATGTCATGCTTTTTAAAATTCTTGATATAAGTATACTTTGTTTCAATTGTTAAAGTAGTTTAAGGAAAGCTTCTTTCTATGTGCTAGAGAGGAGCTCTATATTTCATCAAAGAAATGTCATCAAGTAATTGTTTAATATTTCATCAAAGAAATTAAACATATAATTGTATACAAATATTAAGCGGTTCAAGATCACAATAGGTGATTCTAATTTTTAATTAATACAATTATTCAATTAATCTTCCTTAAGCTTCTAGCTTCAGGTTCAACCAAATTTTATTAATTGACCTTTATTGGATTGTAACCTTCTTGGTCAGTACTAGTAGTAAAATGTAAGGTTTTTCTGATACAGTTTGCATCAAATTATTGACAAACTTTTTTTTGACATCTGTAATTATTGTTTTATTTTTTTTGCTAAATTATTGCATTTATATTATTTTGAATATATTATTGCATTATATATAGTTGTTTTCTCACAACTGGAAAAAATATATATATATATATGTTTTTTATTGTAGCCTCTTTTTTTTTAAATTTTATATAACTTGTGGCAATTTTTTTATGAGTACCACCCTTTTCCGCATAGCAATTGGTTATATCAATCTTTATTAAATTTTTCTTCAAGTTTTCTTCTTTATTCTTTTGTATATTATTATAATTTTTTTTTTCTTAATAGTGGTTGATTTATATTTACAGGCTTGTATTGTTTCTGTCAAAATTAGTTAATAATTTTTATATTTATTAAATATTTCCGTATTACAAAAAATAATCTACTTCATTCCTAAAATGTATCTTTAAAAAAAGAATGTTGTTTGCACACATAGTCATTGGATATTTTAATAAAAAAATAGAATGTAAGCTAAAATATTTTATGCGTTAGGTTTGGAGCTGGCCTCACATAAACTATTGGTAAAAATGAGTTTCCATGCATATGATTGAAAACATGGTCAGAAGACTTCTCCTATGTGTCTGTCAAGAGGCCTCCTAGATATGTATCTATTGCTACATATCAGCTCTACTTTTCATTCTAAAATTTCAAAAAAAAAAAATATATATAACTATAGAAAAAGCTTTTTATGAATATAATATATAAAATAAAATAATTCAATAGTACAATATGGCAACGAATAAGTATATATATATATACTTGACCAACCTGCTCTGTGCATTTGATACAAAGTTTGGAGTCTTGAATCTCTTAAGCCCTTTATATTTCCTGCAATTTTTATGTTAATATTGATTGGATATACATGGTTATCATTTTATATATAAAGCTGCATGGGTCATTCACTCAATCACTCACTCACTCACTCGCTCACTGACATTAATTCTAACCCATAAGGAGACCTCGGAGTGAAAAATGTCAAGAGAGCGTGGAAACCGACCAGAAAAATCTGAAATCTTGAAATTTTGGGCGGTGTTACAACCCCCCAAAATTTTAGCACGACTGGAAGGAGGCGTCTGAGCGAAACATCGCAGGAAAACTTTTTGTACAGCACATAGAACCGCTTAAGAGTCAAAGAAGAAAATTCGGTCCCCGCCCCCCATTGGGCCCAAAATTCCAAAGAACCTTTTTTTTACATTTTCAGCCGGCTTACCCCTCCCCTGAAACTCTCCTGAGGTAGAATTCTATATTCCTTTATAGATTTGATCCGGAAGAGTGTGAGAAACTACATACAAAACGTTTGAAAATTCTAGAGGGTCAGGGAGAACCCCAAAATTAAAATTTGTTCGTCTTCGAGAGCATGCAAGTCTTTTTTCAACATTTGAGCAACTTTCTTTACTTATCTGTGACGTATGTTTTTTATTGGTGCCTCACCTTCAGAAAACTCCAAAGTTTATTATAAGTTTATAAACTGATCAAGTGATTGGAAAATGATTTGAGATACGGGGGCTTTTTTGAAGACCTACTCATATTAGAAGGTATAAGGAGGCCCTTCTGCGCAAAATTGATTAGAATTCTTTTTGTTCAGTGTCTGTTGAACCCCCCGAAAACGTTTTACAAATTCAGGAACGGCCCCCTCTCCCGGGTGGGGTCAATTAACTTTCTAAATAAGTCGCGGAGCGAAAAATTACAAAAGATATTTCTTGTCGGGGATCAAAGTAAACTAAGGGGCCCGTGGTATATTTTATTTGAAACCTTCGAAAACGTTATTAAAATTCGGGAATGGCCTCTACGGGTAGGAGGGGTTCCACTTAATAAATAAGCATCGAAACCACGTGCCCCTTACGTGGTATATTTTAATAAAGAACGTTTAGGAAAAGAAACCAATCTTTAGTGCAATTTAAAGTTCGAAAAAGCGATAATTTTTGTATCGACTTTACCACATAAGGAAGCCTCGGAACAACAAACACAAGGCCTTTTTTATTCCACGTTTAAAGAAACTTAAGGGGGAAAAACACAACTTTAGTGCAACATAAAGTTCCAAAAAGCGAATTTTCGTATATATTTTACGCCGTAAGGAAATCACGAATCGAAAAATTACAACAGACAGTTATTATTCCACGTTCGAAGAAACCTAAGGAAAAAATGAGAAACCGAAGGTTTCCCCAAATTAGAGTCCGGAAAAGCTAATTTCTACATTTCGCGTAACTATACGTTATTAAAGTTCATGCATCGCTGATCTATTCACCCGACGTCGCGAGCGTCCGGCCGACAGAAGGCCGGCCGGACGCTCGCTATACGCGAGTATTTATATAGAATTACATTTCATAATTTTTTTTTTTTTTATCCACACCTGAAATAATTATAAAAAAGTAATAGATACATTTAATTTTCTATATAATATTGATGTGAAACGAACCACTTTGAATTTTTTTCAAAGAAATTTTTTATAGTTCGTTAATTAGTTAATTAACGTTAATTTAGTTAATTAGTTAATTTTTTATGTGTGTAATCAATTTAAGAAATAGTTCAAGAAGAAAGATCTTATCGATTTTATAATTGTTAGTCATATTCATTTAGTTTGCTTAAAAAACAATAGATTCATAAATTAAATGATTTTGAAAGTGTAATCCTTGTTTGTGTACAAGGAGAATTATTTTAACACATGTTTAATAAATTTTTATTTTTCCTTAATCTTTTACTTTTATAAAAATGAAGGCTCAAATATAGCCCCAACCATAACTGTTTCAAATAATACTAAAAGCAAATTGTAATTAAGATTAAACTGCCATTAATACATTTTAAAATTTATTTAAAATGTTGAATATATTTGTGGATTTTTTTTTTAATTTAAAATTATATAAAAATCATTGACAACTAATTTTAAAAAAAATTCAGGGTAAAAAATTAAGTAAAAAATTCTTTTTTTCAATATTGGAAACTAAAAAGATTATAACTATTATTTTGATATTTTGTACATACTTTTCAAAAATTTTATAAATACATTTGATTTTTTTTTATAATGTTGGGGTGAACGATAGGTAAATAAAAATGACTGGAACAAAATTTAAATAGGCAACTAGCCTGTAGACCCAATCATGAGTGTGGGTTTAAAAGGATAACATTTTATAAAAATATCTTAATAAAAGAATGAAACTATAATGTACTTAAATAAAATATTTTGAATCATTCATGATTTGTTTCGAGCATGATATAATGCCAGTACCTGATAGACATAAACAATACAGACCAGAGACTATATGTGCATGTTAGGATAAAGATTAGTTAACTATAAATTATTAAAACTTTTTGTACATTTGTTGAGTTAGTTTTACAGTTTGAATTATATTTTATTAAATTTACCTTACTATTCAATTTGTATATAGCCTAGTTACCCCTAGTTGTTGTTATTTATTATTCTAATTATAGCATCTACAGTTGATCACCTTCACTGTTTGTTTGTATTTCATTGTCACATCACATTTAGTTCTATTTGCACTTACACTAAGTATTGCAATCCAATCATTGTCTATACTCATAATATATATAATTTGTAATATATATAAGAAAATATAAATAGAAATTATTCTAATTTTACAGGAGATTGTTACTTATATACCAATATGTCAACAGCAAACAAATTTGTAGAAGACAATTTTTTATCATATAATTGTAATTTAAATGAACATAAATCATATGTTGCAGTAACATTTGTTGCCTAATTGTATCTTGGCTTGGTGAAGCTAGGGAAGGAAACAGCTACCATCTATAATTAGATGGAAAAAGGATGCCAACTAAATCAGATATCCTTAAGACTTGCTGATCTTTACCAGATATACATAATCAAGAAGTTAATTTTACGTAATCAAAGCATCCATTCATTTGTTGTAATGGATTTTAAGTCCTTTTTGGGGGCTAACGTGTAAAAGATATTTTTCATAAGCATAACTTAAATAGTTTTAGTTTTGTAAATCTGCTTCATACTAATCTAATTTAAGTTAGATGCAAAAAAGAAACATCTTGCATCATTAGAGCATGTAAACACATAAAAATAACTGTTTTTATATCAGTGACTAGAAATTGCTTAGATCTATCAAAAACAAGGAATATTACATCTGCTTGCAAGAATTTATCAGTAATTTATTTTAAATTTAGTAAAATTGTTTTTATTTTTGCTAGATTCAAAAGCTTGTGTTATCCTTGTTTGGGATTCAATTGATGACTCAGGAATGTTGGCTTTAGACCAAATTAGATCTCTCTTCATCTGTTTAGCCTCGAGAACTACCGTAAGGTATTACTTCAGAGAATGAATGAGGACCACATTAGATCATCTACCTGTAACCACACTTCTCAGGAGTGGTCGACCTGAGATTGTACAAGACTACACTACATTCACATTCATACACATCATCCTCATTTATCCTCTAAAGTAATACCTTACGGTAGTTCCGGAGGCTAAACAGATAAAAAGAGAGAGATCATCTACCTAATATTAAGTGGGATTGATGCTTCTTGATAAGATATCAGCTCTACAATCTCAAAGTAAAAGGAAATAAATCTGGGTTTCCTAATAACGAATCTTTCAGATTGCTTTTTCTCTCATAATCAAACTGAAATTTAATTATTATGGAACTTGGGATTCAACTACAATGTGGCAAGACCAACCATGGCTAGCTTTTAGTTTAATTGTACACTTATATTTTTCCCACATCTATTGTATGTTTTCAGGGATAGCTGTTATAATATTTTTCCTCATTTGTATGTTGATTTAATATTAGATTTTTTTGTATATTATATTTTATTTGTAAAATTAAAATGTCTAAGAAAGTGTTATATGGTTATGTTTATAAGATTTAATTGTAAGTAAAATGAGTTTGTTTATAGAATAGTACCTATGATTTTTTAATTTGAAAGCTTATTCAACAATTAAACTGAAGAAATTCCATGCGTGAGGAATAAAAATAATGTGACATGTAAAATGTAAATGTATGTTTGTATCAATATTTCTAAAATTTTTCTACATTGAAATTTGTTTTTTATTGTTTCTTAAAATTAATTCATCTCAGTTTGTGATTTACATATATTTATATTTTGTTAAGTCCTGTTATTAATTATTATCAACTAGTATTTAAACATATTATGTAAATTTATTTATATGACCCAGGCATCTAAATTGACAGGGCAGGACTTATTTGGATGAACAAGGATTTTGGTAATCCAGTTAATTACTACAAAGGTTGTTTGATAATTAAAAAGAGAAATAATTATAGAAAAATTATTATTTGTTCAATGAAAATAACACTACTTTCCAACATAATCCCTGACAACATTTAGGCACTTCTTCGATCTTTGTTATTCTAGTGGTAAGAAATTGTTCACCTTGTCTGATCCATTTTTGTACTGCATTCTTAACCTACTCATTGTCATTGAACTTGTGCCATGTAAAAACTCTTTGATAGGACCAAACAAAAAAAATTTTATGGTAGAAGATAAGGACTTTAATTTGAATGTGGTAACATCCCCCAACCAATTTTTTTTATAGATACAGGAATGAGTGTTATCATGCAAGAGAGACTTACTCTCCTTTTGAGAGAGAACCAGGATGTTTCTTCCTTACTGGAGTTTTCACTTTATTTTCTAGTATGTCACAGTAGTACTCATTGTTCATTGACCATTGTTTCTAAATAATCCCAATAAATTTAGACTTATAGGTACAAAATAATATAGATATTACTATCATAACTTTCCCGTGATGTATTTACTTACTGTATTATACTTTACCATATCATTACTTTACGTTGATGAATTTTTTATTCTTGGTGAACTCTGATGTTTTCATTCCATACTCTGACATTTAAATAAATTCTGGCTCAAACTAATGATTCCAAGGGTCATCACAAGTTTATGTGACAAAAAAAGCATTACCTTATGCTAAAAATCATTATTTAAGTTCTGTATAAATGTGAATTAGAGATGGCTTTCTGATTTTGAATAGACTATCTCACCTTGATCGCACTGTCGTAATTCAATTACTCATGACTAAAGGAATGGACAATGATAGTACAAATCTCAGAAATTTCCAATATTTTATTAGTCTCCCTTTGTTAATAACATCATCAATGCAATCTTAGCAAAGCATCAGTTAAAACTTTCACCTGTCTTCTGTTACAATGAAAATTGGTGACACTTGTTCTGCTCAATTAAACTATTCAATCCACTTATAAAAAATTTAATAAAATCCATGCCATGCTTCAAGTGATGCTAAATTTTTCTCAGTAAATCAGAAGATATACTTAACTGTGGTTCTGCAGTTTAAAAAAAAAAAACTTTCAGAAGAGGTTATGATAATGGAGATTCTTTTAAAACAGCTGATGTTTCCTATGACATGAGTGTCATCTTGAATGTCAGAAATTTCAGTTTATTCTTTTAAATAATTTTTTTTTGTTTTGCCAGTTATCTCTTTAATTAATGAATGACCACTTTCTTAATAAAAATTTAACAGGATTAACCATATTGAAATCATGTTTTTTTTTTTTTTTTAGTAGAAATAGTTTCATGATTGTACTGTAAGAGATTCCTTAACATTTTTTTATTTTTTTTAAATTAGTTTTATTAGTTTTAGTTGTTACTAGTCTGTTTTTATTAATTATATATATATTTTTTTTTTTGTGAACTAAAATTAACAGCATCTGCTCCAGTAATGGAATTAGGACCAAGTAATCTAACTATATTAGATGGTAAAGATGCTGTTATTAATTGCAGAGTTGTGGGTGCTCCTACACCAAATGTCACTTGGATTTATCAAGGTATGTAACCATATTGTTTGTATATTATTAAGTTTCTAAATGTAATACATTTTTCTATGATCCTTTTATAATTCTTACTTAAATTTTATTAATACTACTCTGCTGATCTCTGTGGTAGAATGCTAATGGCTCTGCCTTTCTTCCAGAAGGTTTTGGGTTTGAATCCTGGTCAAGCTTGATATTTATCATATTCTACAAAATTCATCATTTTTAAGAAAGTAGTTGACTGATTAGTTGCTGAAATAATAATTAAAAATTTTTATCATAATTTATAAAGTTATTTTTCATAATTTTTGTCTATCTTAATGTAGTTGAATGTATAAAAAATATTAAACAAATTAAATAGTACTAAAATAACTAAGGAGTACTGAATCTGATCTGTATATAAAAACAATTTTAGTTGCTTTATGGTTTTTATTTCAAAATTGCTTAGTATAGAACATTTAAAAAATTACTCTACACTAGAAGACTTTGATTACTTATACAAAAAAATATAAATAACTGGTTGAGATTTTCTAAAAAATATATTGGGAAATGTGATCATAGGATATTAAAATTGCATGTATTGTCTATTAAAAATATAATAATAATAAAAATAACTAAAGAAAAAAATTTAATCAGTTTAAAAAAAAATGGCTGCTTTCCCTTTGTTACTTAATAAAGTACAATGCAGTAGTATTTATCTAATCAACAAATTCTTTAGCAAGGGAATTTATACTGTATCATGTGCACAGTTTTGTAACTTACATAAAAAATATTTATGTTGTATTCTTTCTTAAACAAAATAAATATAAATTTATCTTACATATGTGGCATTTTACTTTATGCAAGTAGCACCATAGTAATGTGCTATTATGGTTCTTTCTATAATAGAGGATTAAAATGTTTTCTCTTGAATTTTTCCTTGAGTGCTGAAATAAGTGAAAGTTACGGATTGATGATAAATACAGTTTGTCATATTTTCAGTATCTAGAGGCATTGCTTGCTTGTTGGTTTTATGTATACCAAAAGATTGGTTAATTTACATTTAAAATAATTTTTTTTATTAGGGAGAGTTAGGGGTATTTCTCTTACTTACTGTTAACTATGAAATAAGATGGTTTTACTTAAAAACCATCTCCATAATTGTTCATCTAATATCTCTGCAGGACATTAATTTAAATCCATATAGATTATATATATATACATATAATAGTGAAATCTTCTATGATGACCAGTTCCAGACAATTTTGGTCTTTTGTAGAGTTAGTCACCTTAGAGAACATGACTGTCAGTATACCTGTAATAATTTCTTAAAAGATGTGCCAGTTCAGCCATAATAATTCTTGTTGAAGTTTATGGAAATTAATGTTTTTAATAAACAAAAAAAAATGTAATTGGAAGTATACAAGAAATTCCTTTCATTCATTAAAATTACACAAATTTAGTCAAATTATATATATGTATTACTGTAATAACATGGATATTTGGTTGATGACAATAATGGAAAAAAAATATATATATATACAGGGTGTATCAAAACTGCACGGCAATCTCTCGGAAACGGATTCTATATCTATAAATAAGAAAAAAGTTTCCAATAAACATATGCCTGAAAACGTTTTGTTAGCGAGTTACGGCTAGCGAAAGATTTCGC
>JAAAKQ030005215.1:6362-18714 GCA_010016005.3 Zanna intricata | reverse complement strand
TTGTAACGAAAGAAGTGAGAGTTTCTGCATCCTCGTTACTGTGTATTTACAATTTTATTGGGATTAAGTATTCTCTTTTGAGTAGTGCTTTTTCTTTTTGATTGAATGTATTTTGCGAAATCTTTTGTTGAAACTAATTTTGAAATTAAGTTATACCCGATGTCTTAGTCAAAACTATAATCTGTTTAATACAAAGGTAGCTTTAAGCTCTTTTGAAATATTATTTTTTTCCATCTTTATACCGAATGGTAAATTCATTAACTTTTCATATAAGCTATAAAAAAAGATAAATTTTTAAACTTGTTAAAATTCTTTGGCTTTTTTATAGCGTAAAAAAAAATTTTTAACGGAAATTTTTTTTAAGGAATAAAATTTTATATATACAAAACTGTAGTTAATCTATAATAATTTTAACATTTTTTAACCTACTCATATTTATCTTATAATACTTTATTGATTTTGTTTTGTTTTTAATATTGTGCTTAGTTTCCCAGAATAGATCCTTTTTCTATACGCTTCAATACGTAAGTATGAATCAAGCTGATTATTATCATTGTCCAGCATTTAGTTATTAAAATAAAGAAATATTTTGCGAAATGTTTAAAAGGATTAAAATTCTTTCCACATTAACTTTGTTTAATAATTTACGTGAATTTTTTTTAGAGCTAAGTTATTTTAAGTTAGATTATTTTTGCTCGATATTAACAAATTCTAAATGGAAAGTGAAAAATAAAATTTCGTTATATATATATATATATATATATAGTATTTGTTTGTTTCTCCATAGTCTATAAAGTTTAGGTTATAGGCATTGCTAATAATTTGTATTAGTCATCCTTAGCCAAGACGTATAAAACGTAAATATTAATCAACGTTGCTTTCTCTGAGAATAATGATGTTCACTGATGATGTTCCTGTGGTGAAACAAGCGTAGAAATCTTATATTATAAACCTATTTCAGCGGTTTTGGCACGTTGTTATGTAACCATCTGTTCGACTTAGTGATGATGAAATCTAAAACCACTTCAATTCTTACTTTCTGTTGTAACCGTTTCATAGAATATTTGTTTTTTTCTTTAAATTGGTAATTTTATCGTGTTTGTAAGTGACTTTTTTATCATATCAGTCATTCTACTATGACTTTCTCTAAACTCTAGTATGGACTCTAAAACATTGTATCGATACATATACCATAAAATACTAGTTTATCTCTCTGTAGATACAGTTCTGTGATACTGTCTTTGTAAGATTGATTAAAAGTATATTTATATACTTATAATTATTCAAATTTCGATGGGAAATATTATGCAAATACTAAATCTTTATATAATTGATTATGTGTGTAAATATTTTGTGGGTACAATAAATTAGTTTAAACTAGCTCGTGCAGTGATCATATTACATTTTATTTAATGTTACTCTATAGGTGCTCTATGTGCTTATGGAAAAAATTCTGAAATTTCTTGTAAATATAATGTTATAATAAATTCAGATTGACTGGTAAATTTTTTCTCTAAATTTTTGGTTTGTGTTATATTATTAGTAAAATCATTTGTAATAATGCTTTAAAACCTTTCGAACTAATACTTGAAATTTCTAAAGCCTGTCTGACTTTTGATGTCAGATTTTTTAAGGGTTTAACACGGATTGTTTGCTCAAAAAAAATTTTTCTTCCCCAATATCAGTTTTTTTCTTTTGTTGAGAATTTTAAAACAATAATTAACATACTTAGAATCGTTTTATAACGTTTTAATTTAACACTGAAAACTAAATGCACCGTGATCATGTATTGAAATTATTCAACTTGTTTGACCACTATAAAATGCATAGATATTGCTGTTCAACGTAAAATTTTTTGATACAGCGTATTCTAAGTGCTGCGAATTAGTGTGCTAGGATAAACATACATACAGTACTTGTTAGTTAGGTTTATATGTGTACGCCTGAATTTAAAAATATGCTAATTTTCTATGTAGGTGTAAAATAAAGTAATTTCTCCAATAGGAAGTTTTTTATTTTATCAAATAAAATTCTGTTATTAATTATATATTCTGTTATATGGTTGAATAATTAAATACACTGGTAGTAATTAAAATACTAATGAATTAAAAGCTATGGGATGAGCTATTCGTATCGATAGGTAGTTAAAATTTAAAGTGGGGGGGGGAGTGGGGTATGAATATATTTAAATTGTAGAAAATGCAAATAATTTGAATTTGCAAATGAGGTATGATTTTAAACTGTTGACGTGCTGCTGTAATGAACTGTAGAATGTGTTGTATGGAGATATGTAACCTACTACTCTTTGTTACTACTATCCTATCTATATGTTAATTGGTTTATTATTAAAATTCATCGCATTCATTATCGGCGGCGATTTTTTTTTCATTTAATTTTTTTATATGTTAATTAATTTTGCTAATTATATGTTTTATTTGCTTTTTCCTTGTCAAAAGCGTTACGATTTAAATATTTTTTATTGTTTACATCAGGGATTTTATCATTATGATTTTTGTTTTTCTCCAATAAAAAAATTTAATTTTTAGAATATTAGTTTTTATTTTTACTTTATTTATTGGAATTAGCAATTAGTCGATATGGCTTTCGTTGCTATTTTCCATACCATTCTGTTTTGTTCTATATTAATCTTTTAACTTTAACTTATTTACTACATCCTATTTCCTCAGTTATCTTTTAATATATTCTTATCTTTGTAAATTAAGATTGTACTCGTAAAAAGAAGACTGTTAAGAAATGAAAGATGGTTAATTCATATTCTGCTAAGATAAACGTTAAGTAATATTGGCAGATGATGTAATTATTTCAAAACAATTTAATGATATGATCCCATTTATAAATTAATCTTAGAAGGGAAAACGATGTAGGTAATCTAGTTACTGTATACCTCTCTCCTTTTCTGTTTAGCCTCCAGAACCACCGTAAGGTGGTTCTTCAGTGAATGAATGAGGATGATATGTATGAATGTGAATGAGGTGTAGTTTTGTACAATCTCAGGTCGACCACTTTTGAGAAGTGTGGTTAATTTAAACCACACCAATTACTGTATAATTAAATTGAATTTTTTTTTACCAAAATTAAAATGTATTGTAATTCTTTAATATTTATTATTCAACCTAAAAAAAAAGATTCATAACATTTTTAATGAAGGCATGACGTAATAGAATTAATCATTAATTATAAAAGAAAGAGAAAACATGCTAGAATATTAATATTAGAATTTTTAGAAGATATTAAAAATAAATCATTATGTAATGTGGTTATTGTAACACGGAATAGAGTAGTAATAGGTTACATCGTAATTCTCTAGCTTGGCGTTAGGTTACTTAATTTTTTGTCCAAAAACAATAAGCTCGAATCCTGTTAGGAATACATAGTCGATAGTGAATTTTTAACTTGCACAGATACAGTTCATATTCGGTTTGTTGTTGAAGCTGATTAGGCACGTGCTTCCCACATCAACTGTTTACGCAAGTCGGGAATCGTAATCTAACAACAGTTGTAAGCTATCTAACATAAAACATTTCTGTTCCAAAAAAAAAAAATAGTAATTTCCAAGAATAACAAAAAATATAAACCATCTGCGATATTTTACTAAGAGAATACTGTGGAAAACTGCTTTTCTGTTTTTTTCATCTTCTTTGAGCCAAATGTGTTTTTTTCAATACGCCAGCCCTTCAAAATGTAGGGAATATTTAGTACTGTAAGTGATACATTTTCTGTGTTATCATAGGTACTAGCCACAAAGTAGACATTATTATTTTCAGAGAAAGAAAAACTTTAATAAATGTAATGTTCACCTAAATTACTTTGTAACTATTACCCTATAAGATTCAACGAGATATGTAGTGTAAATCAGAATAATTTATCCCTTTCTGTTGAAAATAATACATTTTATACTGTCCGTTCACTCGATTGAGGGTAACTTACGAACGGGTAGAAAATCGATTAATGCAACCAGTATCACCCATTTGCGCTTACTTAAAATCCAACGAATTGAATTATTAAAAATCATTTTACTTTCTCGTCTAGATAGTGCTATAACTCTACACGGGAAGGTTTTGTTATCAATCCAATTTGGGCATGTCTGGTTTTCACCGGATCTTGACGTCTTGAACCCCAAGAAGCCCAAAAAACTAAAACAAAAAAACCCGGATGGAAATTTTCTGCATGTTGATGTTCGTATGTACGTGTGTTTTCGCTATTGACTTCTAAATCATCTTATATCTCCAGAACTACTGAACCGATTTTGACCAAACTTGGTGATATTACTTCTATATATACCATTAAATTTTTAGTTAAAAGATCAAGGAAGCGAGGGTAGAGTAAGGTCACCCTCGCTATCTCGAAATTTCACCTAATTAAGGTCATATTTTTCGTAGGCACATTTGTTAACAATTAAAAGTCACAATATTTTAAAAAATAAAACATTTTTTGCAAAAATGCACCCGCTGCCCAAAAAATGCTCTAAACTACTGCTATTTTGTGAAGTCGTAGGTAAAATTAAATAAATGAATAATATTAAAAGTGTTAAAAAGTAACTCGGTAAAAGCCGGGTCTCGAACTCGAATTAAGGCCCAGTTAACTCGAAATCTGATGCGTTAAGTATCGGGGCTCACAATCTGCCGACCGTACAAGTAAAATTTGTTCTACGTAAGTTAGTGAAATTATATTAGTTTAGTTAGTGCCGACTGTCACCGCTAGTACCATCACATCCGCGCGAATTAAATACAGTATGGACGCGCGCTTTAATTAGAATCATTGAATTAAACGAAAAAATATTATACTTAAATAAAATGATGAATATTTTAATTTTGTGTGTAAGCCATAGATCAGAAACAACCCATAGTTATAGAATTTTCCCGAAAAGCTGCTTTAGTCCTGTGACGGGAAAGTTTTACAAGTGTTTTGTCATTTTTTTTATTATTATTATTAATAACAATTTTTTTCTTTGATTACAGTGATCTCCAAGGGAACAACTTAACTGTAATATTCGAACATGATTTCGAAGGAATGGCCAACCTGAGGATTCTGTAAGTTTATATTAACATTTTATATTCGGCATACGAAATAATTTTTTCTATTATCTTTTATTAATACCACAAGTAAGTTATGCACGGAATCGCCTTGCATCGATCAGTTTATTATTTTATTTTTTGCATGTATGCATCAATTTTTTAATTAAATTCATTTTTAGAATCTCATTACATTGTAATTGATCATTCATTATAATCAATTACTATAACGTTTTATCCATAAATATTTTAGATAAGTCTGTTTGTAATTTTAAAATTGTGTTTTATTTTTTATATAAGAGAATGTAATTTTTTTTCCCCTCGGCAATATAGCTAGAATATATATATATATTTTTTTTTTATACCTCCGGAACCACAATTAAGTATATCTTCAGAGGATGAGATGAATGAATTGTAGCGTGTGTGAAAAATGCCATACCTGACCGAGATTCGAACCCGGGAATATATTAAAGGGGGAGTATGGTATTCATGTCAGAAATGGAGTATTTATTTTTTTGCATCTTAAGGTTTTACTGGTCTAGATAAACTAGTTTATCTAGACCAAAATATATACATATAACAAATACATTTAGTAAATATGTATATTTATTATATTCCGTAAGTATATATGTGATACACTACGTTTGGTCTTACATTCAATAAAACTAAAAGAATGAACCGATTTTCTTCAAATTTGTTTCAAGAGAATTGATTATATTATTATTATTTATTTTTTTTTTTTTACAAAATCCATTAGGGGATGATGGGGTATCGCAAAAGAGCAATTTCAATTTTCTTCTGAGGCAATCTAGAAAAAACGTTATTAAAGTAAATTTGTTACATACAATACATATGTAAATACATATGTAAAAAAATCTACCATCAATTGAAATATATTTTTTATTATTTTGCTATACCTCCCTTCGGTTTAAACATTTAAAATTAAATTTCTTTTAAAAGTTAATATTAGAGCTACCAAAAAATATGTACAATATTTTTTTTTTTTTAATTACAGATCCCGGATCCTTATATCCAGAAAAGTTTTTGAAAATGTTATTTTAGATTTTATTGAAGGGATTTTAGATTTAGAGAAAACTTTACTTAAGGAAATTTGTTATGCTTAATCATTGAACGAAAATTTTTGGAAAAGTTTTTCTTAAAATTTATTCCCTAATTATAAAAAATAAAAATAGCTTTTTTTATTTATTATTATTATTATATTTTTTTTTGGTTCTAACCACTTTTATTATTATTATTATAAAAAAAAAAACTTTTCTAATATTTGTTTATCAATTAAAGGGCTATTGAATTAAAGTAGCTTTGGCACCCATATTATGTTCTAGATCCAAAAAAATTAGAAGAAATTTTTTTCATAAAATTTATACTTTATTTTCTCAATATTTTTATGCAATTTTCTTTTAAATTAATTTCGTTTTATTAAGAATTCTCTATAATTAATTTTTTCTTAAGTTTTCCTCTCAGATGAAGAAAGCTTTATCTAAAATCAAAAATAATTTTTTTTAAGAATTTTGGTGGTTAAATATTATTTTGTTAATCATGATTTGATCTGAGTAGCTGAAAAGCAAAATGCTATACTTTACCAGGTTCTTTTAAATTCAAACATTGTTCGAAATATATTCTTATGTTTCAATTAAAAAAATTTTCCAATCATGTTATTTTAGAATAATCGCTGGATATGATAAGAACTTTTTTTTTAAGATGTTCTAATTATAATAATTTATATAAATTAGTATTGAAATAGTAAAGGAAAAATTTATTTTTATTAAAACTAAAGAAACATTTTATTGTATAACAAATAATATCAAAGAGGTTTTATGTTTAAAGATTTTATTTATTTTATATTTTCTACTTCCATGTAGCCTGCATATTCATATTATTATAAAAGAAAAGAAAAATAACATTCTATTTTCCTTTGAACTCTTATGATATTCAATCCGTCTGCACGTATGTAAGTAATAAATAGAAACGTAAGAACGTTCCGTTTTATTTACGTTCACTTTGCTCATTTCATCTCTAACTGAAATCTAATAGGTAGCTGGAAATATTGTACAATATGTAAAATGCTTTATTCTTCCTTTTAATGTTTTTTTATTGAATATATTTTTTATTAAATACAGGGAATGGAATAAAAATAATGCAGTCCTAAAATTGTTGCTATTTTTTTCTGAATTTTTTTCAATTTATTTTTTATTTATTTTAATTTCCTGTCTAGATAACGTTATAGCAGAGCTATAGCTCTATAAGAAAAAGTATTTAAGGGTCGAATTTGAGCATGTGCAGTTTTAACTGGATCTTGACGTTTTGAGACCTAAGGAATCCAAAAAATAAAAAAAAAACCAGATGAAAATTTTCTTCATGTTAATGTTCATATGTACATGTGTGTGTTAAGTGTTGGCTTTTAATTCATCTTATATCTCCAAAACTACTGGACCGATTTTGTTTAACTTGGTTAGATTTTTTCTATATATGGAGCATTGATGCCATTAACTTAAAAGATCAACAGGGCGAGGCTGTAGAAAAAGGTGACCCTCAATATCTGGAGATTTCGCCTACTTAAGGATTTTTTAGGCATATTTTTTAACGATTAATGAAATGGCAATATTTGCAAAATCACATCCCCACCCCAAAAAATTATCTAACTACTGCTATGTTGTGATGTCACAGGTGAGCGGTAAAATTAAACAAATGAATAATATTTCTCTCTCTTTTTCTGTTTAACCTCTGTTAGGCATGGCATTTTTCACACCCGCTACAATTCATACATCTCATCCTCTGAAGATATACCTAACAGTGGTTCCGGAGGTTAAAAAAAAGGAAACTTGTGTAAAAGAATACATTTATACGGATTTGAATACTAGATCGTGGATACCGATGTGTTCTTTGGTGGTTGGGTTTCAATTAACCACACATCTCGGTCATGGTCGACCGGAGTCTGCGCAAGAATACACTTCCATCTCGGCTTTTCATCCGGAGAAGGTCCCGGTTTCAAATCCCGGTCAGTCATAGCATTTTCACCCACGCTACAAATCATTCAACTCATTCTCTGAAACAATACCTAACGATTGTCCCAGAGGTTAAAAAAAAAAAGAAAAAACTACACTTCATTTACATTTTTACATATCACGCTCATTCATCCTCTGAAGTAACACGGTGGTTCCGGAGGCTAAATAAAAAAAGAATAAAAAGACTTTGTTTCAGTGCCACTGGAATAACAAAATTGGTTCGTATCCATGTGTTCATCAGACCACACAGATATTAACCGTGAGAAATCTATCTAAAAATCTTATATAGTGTGTTTATTTAGCATTTACTGTGAACTTTTCAAAATAATTCCTGGAATATCTCCAGGAAGAAAGTGAAAAAACCTAGGGATGGATAATGAGAAAGAAAAGATAACGAAATCGGAACCTGGTAATAATATTTAAACAATCCCGCCCAAAAATTTTTTTCCAAGCCTGTTCCAAGGGATTGACATCTGTCCTTCCATTCTAAAAAAAAAGAAATACTATAATTGGGCTTTTTTCGTAACAAATAGCTTTTTCCTTAAGATACTAAATAGTCACTTAGGATTGGGCTCAGTCTTCCTTAAAGACAGCCCTCTTCCGTCCCTAGTATTTTATCGTTTGCGGATACTCTGTACAGGTCTTGCATTATGAGAAATATTTAATTTTGTTTATATATTTTCTCCTTTAATTTTTTTTCTTATAAAATTATATGATAATAATTTTTTTCAATTTAAATGCTTTATATAAGAAATTGCTTGGAAGTACTTTCAAGTTGAATCGTTATCGATCATTTATTATGTTAAACCAGTAACAAAATAAAACTAAAATAAATGTTAAACAAGCTGATGTATTCTATCTTAAAACACAAATCACTACACGCACAAACTTTCATATACACCCACCCTTATGCACACACACACGCGCGCACGCATTTGCATTTTTTGGATTAAATAATGGTTTTCTTTTTTAATTTTTGTAGCCATTCATTTGTTGTTGCAGTTAGATTGTTACTTTTATATTTTAAGACAATTTTTTTTTTTAATATTAATATTAAGTAAATAAACATTTTTTTAGTGTGTATGTAAAAAAATAAATAAAAATAGTAAGGAAGTGAAATATTTAAGAAATTGCTGCAGAGAAAATTGTACGACTGTTACTCAGTGATTTTCAAATAAACTCTGGCTTTGGACAACTATTATAGAATTTAATTTTTAAAAACACCCCGTTGTTTTTTCATCCAGTTTTCTTGAACTGTGCTTAGAGAATCTAAATATTTTTAAAAAATATAATTTTTATTTTAAGTTGTGGTAATTTCGCTTGATGTTATTCTTTGAATTACATGTTTTCATTACAAAAAAAAAAAATGTAATAAAAATGGTTTATTACATTTTTATTTATTTCAAACAACATTAAGATAAATATAAAATATATAATAATTAATATTGAGTAATGTAAAGTAATAAAAATCGAATATACATTAACAGCATCTATTATAACCGAAGTAATACTAATTTTCTTCGGGGTAAATTCTTTTAAAAATTTTAAGTATACGATTTGTCTTTCTAAATGTTTAACATACAAATTTCAGTGCTAAATTATCGTGTTACATTAGTAAATTAAAAAAAGTCTTAAATCCTTTTAAAACTTAAAATACGCGAATCTTGTCTATCCATTTAACATACAAATTCCATCGCAAAAATTATCATGTCTTACATTAGTAAATTAAAAAAAGTATTCAAAGAGTGTAAGGTGTTTTCATTAATCTTAAAAAAAAAAAAAAACAATAAAATTAAACAATTATTTCTAGATTTTGTTTTGGTTTTCTTGTATGTTATAATAAATCTAAATGACGGTCAAATCCTTGACGTTTTTTTAATATTAAACATAATTATTTTTTCTTTTGTTCCAGTTGTTTTTATTCTCTAATTTTATTATTTTTACATGTTAACGACATCTATTCAATCAGGAAACAACCGACACCTGGCAAAGAAGTAGACTGTTATACATTTAATTTAGTTTATTTATCTTCATTATATGTATGGGTGTTTTTTTTCTTTTTGAATAATGACTTATAAAATTTGAGTTATTTTTTTATTTATTATTATTATTATTATACCTTTAAACGTTGACGTTGTAAAAAATTTCCATTATTAAGTTTTTATGATTATTGAATCGTAAAATTAGTTTTTATTTATGCTGCAAAACTTTTTAAAATCCTGTTTATTTTTACAAAATTGAATGATAACGGATGTATTAAAATTTTATGAAATTTTCTATGTTAATAGATATAATAAATTCAGATACAGGTTACGTTATTTTTAGAAAATTATTATTTCTTTTTTATATATTCGTGGGAAATCAATTAAACTTCTAAGATGAAAATATATTTTAATAATGTCTTTTGTAATTAAATACATGGATTTAAAAACTTCCTTTTAATTTAAAAAAAAAAAAAAAAAAAAAAAAAAGTTACTAAAATGGCATAAAATTGTGAATTTTTGAAAAACTTAATTTTATACAGTAGAAGAGTATTTTATCACTACTTGCTTTTTGTACATAATTTTCCTCTTAATTAATAGCTTTTTTAATTTCAATCCGTTTCTTACGTTTTTCCTCTCCTTTTATTTCAAAAACTGTCTTCACCATAAATGTTACGATTTTTTTTCAAATAATGTTATTATTATTATTGTAAATACTTTATAGGATTGTATTTGGCGGATAATATTAATTTAAAAAGAAAATTATTAAAAATGTTGTTTTATCTTAATAACACAGTTTATTTAGTTGAACACACTTTAAATCAGTAGATTTAAAGTCATGTTTTTTCTCAATATAATTAATTTTTTTTTTTTTTTTAAAGTTTACGGGTTGTTCTATTGTAACTTTTATTCTGTGCATATCAGAATGGTTTGTATCTAACTAATTTATTTATAACTTAAAATTAAAAATTTGATGCGGATACCACTTGAATTACTTGTAACGTCTATTAAATTACATATAGACATTTTTAAAAGTACATAAAATTTTATTTCGCTAATGAGTTCAGATATTTTTTTAATTTTATTATTATTATTGAATTATTATTTATTGCATATTATTTTTACAACAAAGGGTTAATAATTATTAAGAAATCAGTTTATTTAAATTAAAAAAAAAAAAGGAATGAAGTCTGATTTGAATGGATGTGCCATCCAGTTGTAAGATCCAAATATTTCCATTAATTAAAATTTTATTTGGCTATAACTCTGGAACCAATAAAAATAAACATCACTTTTGATTTATCGTTAAGGAGCTTATTGCTGCACTTAAGAAAAGTCTAAAATCGACATTTTTTTTGCGATTTTGGCAAATTAGATGTTAAAAAAGTCGTACGTCTAAAATTTCAGAATCCTACGGGTAATCGTTTTTGTGTTATGCAAATACATATGTATGTAGGTACAGACGTCACGCCGAAACTTGTCCAAATGGATTCAGAGGGGATCAAAATGGATATTTCTGAAACACAGAACATTGAAATCTGAAAACCGAGATTTTTCGCGATTAAAATACTTCCTCTACTTTGTACAAACAAGTGAAAAAGAAATTAAAATCAGACTTATAAAAAAACTGAATGATTTTAAATTTTATTATATTTTAATCAGAAAAGATGCAATATTTAAAGCATTGTTTCTCTGGACTCCTTACAATGTAAGGGAAGGCATTGTAATCCCTTACAATGTAAGGTATTCCTTGCACTCCACATATACTAATGAGGTAAATATCATTCATTTAATGTTTCGGATAGTAAACCAAACAAGCATGAAAGAATTTTGGAATGAAATAAGAAAGATTTTACCAAAAAACACTAATAATAATGTGTTAAATTCTCTAACCATATTATTAGAACCTTTTGCAAAGATATAGCAATTCTTTCTCTAATGGAGTCCAAAGATTTATCTCTCGTACATTTAGATAGATTGCTCTAAATAATCATTGCTGAGCTTAAATACTTTCTATCAGAAAAAAAAAAAATTTAATAAATTAGTTATGAAAATAATTTATTCAAAAGTAATTTCCCTATCATTTCTATATCATTAGTTGTAAAACAGGATGTTCTCTTTGTAAATCATTTATAATGAAAAATACAAAGACTTAAGGTTCTCTAATTTTGTGATTACTTTATTAATTCTAAATTAAATAACTTTCCTTCGTTCTGTTTTATAAAAATAAATTTACCGAATATTAATATCCGATTTAAAAGAAATATAAATTTGTATAAAATAGAATCATCCCTTCTTTCATCCGTCAGTTTTT
>JAAAKQ030005182.1:0-18715 GCA_010016005.3 Zanna intricata | reverse complement strand
TCACATTCATACATATCATCCTCATTCATCCTCTGAAGGTAATACCTTACGGTAGTTCCGGAGGCTAAACAGAAAAATATAAAAAATCAGTATAATAAAATAAAAAAAAATAAAAAAACAGTTAAAAAGGAGATGAAATCTGATTTGAACCGATGTGTACCCTTGTAAGATCCAGATATTTAATTAAAATTTTATTTGGCTATAACTCTGGAAACAATGAAAATAAGTACGACTTACGATATATTTTGAAATTCTCTCGATGAGGGCTTATTACTGCAGTTAAGAAAAATTCCAAAATCCAATTTTTTTGGAGATTTTGCGCCTTTTTGGAAGCCCTTTTTCAGTTAATTGCAATCAAAAGGAGAGTTGCATAATTTGATTTTACATTAACAATCCTAAATACAAAATATCAACATCCTATAGCTAATCGTTTTTTAATTATTTTTAAGTCGTAATACATACATAGAGACGTCAGGTCAAAAGTAATCAACAGGGACTCAGGGAAGGTCAAAATGGATATTCCGTTGAAATCTGAAAACCGAAATTTTTCGCAAACACAATACTTTCTTCGTACAAGAAAGTAAAAATGTTTTTCTCTAAATTAGAAAAAAGGTTGCAAAATGAAAGTATATGTAATATTTTTTTTTTACACTTTAATTTATTAAAGTTATCAAATTATGTTACATTGAAAATTAATTATCTTATCTAATCATTAAAATTAATTCGATTGAACCAATAATTGAAATCAACACATGGAAATGGTTACTCGTACATATACAGAAAACAAATAAAGATGATTTTTCAAAGTGTAATTATATTATATAACATACGCCAATAAACTATATGATATAACACGAACGTATTATAACAATTAAGATGACGTAATACAAAATCAAAAAAGGAAGTAATAGAAACTGTACAATAATAGATATCCATCATAATAAACAACCACATATTTATAAAGAAAAAAAAATGGTAATAATAAAATCAAACGTGTGTGTTTAAATTACTCTTAAGTTATAAAAGTCGTACGTCTATGTTGGTGTTAGTTGCACAGATGATGAGAGGTGTGTTATTATCGGTGTTGTTGATAGCTTTGTGATGTAACAGTAAAGAAAATGCAATTGATCGTGTTGTGTTAAATATATGAAATAAATATTACTGAATAAATGATAATACGCCGATAATGATTATAATGATAATGAAAATGATAATGACAAAGTATTACACTATTAACAGTAATGGGTATAACACCTATCCTGTACGGTACGGTAGAAATAATGTTCAATTTATTACTATAAAAATACTTAACAATTTAAGAATAAATTTAACCTATTTTTATCACGTTCAAATAATTTCATTTGTGTTACAAGTAAATAACAAAAATTCTTCTACCTTCCTAATTCATAAAACACTATAAACAATCAGGTATAAAAAAGAACCCTTATAAATTTTTAATTGGCTTAAAGAGCTTTTATCCAAATTTATGGTTTTTTTTACCGATTTTTAAGTCATAATCTTAACAAAATTGTTCGATTTCGATAATCTTCTTTTTTAATTTTTATATTATAGAGGAAATCTTTCTGGTGTCCTCCGTTCAAGGATTTCATGATATCATTGTTGGTAGATTTTATATTTTTCAAGATATCAGTTTTGGTAGATTTTACGTAGGATAAATTATAATTTTAACAATTTTAAGTAATTTTTTTTATTTTATTTCCTTCATTCTAGTTTATTAATAGATTTTTACTTTTTAGCTTTCTAAAACATATGTTTTATCTCGGCTTCTAGCTGATATTTGACACAATATGGTCAGGATGACCTGAAGATGCATTAAAAAATGGAAAATATTCGGAATATTAACGATATATAACCACTTGTTTAGTTTTTTTAAATATAATCATACCTCTATTTTTCATTTCAAATCATTATTATAATTACTAGGCGAATATAGCTAGAATAACTGTATTAAAGGAAGAAGTATGGTAATCATATCATATTGTTTTTGTAATTTTTCTAAATAGGTAACTTGAAAAAATTTAAAATTTCTGATAGGAATATAAAATTAAAGAAAAAGTATATTTGTGTAGGTGTATATATACGCAAAAAATACGCAATAAAAAAAAAAAGGTTTTTTGAATACGTGAAAGATTATTCAAATTTACTGACACTACTTAGCTAATGAAATATAACAATATATATATATATATATATATATAATAAAAAGAGTGAAATATAGATCGTACGTAAATTTTACTTGATCTGACCTATTTATCTTCTTTTTCTTATAATTCATTTTTATAATTATGTAAGAAAACAAGATCGCTAGCGATGACCCAATTACAAATGTACCAGTTGCATTACTGCAGGTGCATTAATACGTTAATGTATTCCATATATACACATTCTACCTTTATATTAAAAGATTAAAATATTGATAAATATGCTGTTGACATTCCATGCAATGTTATAAAGGTTTTTTAACTTTTTGCATAAGACATCTGATGTAGCTATTAATTAAAAAATGTGGTAATTATGTTTATTTAGAAATAATGTTACAATTTTTATTTAAAGGGCGTGGTCCATGTATGAAAGTAATTAAGCGGTGTAGATTATAATAATTTAAATAAGGTCTCATTATTTTCTAGTATTTTAAATTTAATTTAGAGTACAATCTGATTACTTTAGAGCCTCATCCTTGGCTTTCTGGCAACTCTCCAAGCTTAAAAAAAAGTTTTTCATGTTATAAACACTTGTTATTGGAAAAAAATTTAGCTATTGATCAAAATAACACTTTTTTTATTAAAAAAAAAATAAATAAATAAAAAAAAATTGAAGATAACTCACTGGAATGGTCTAGTGGTAAACTCGTCGTAAATCAGCTGATTTCGAAGTAAAAATTCTCAGGTTCAAGTCATAATAAAAATAATTTTTTTATTCGAATTTGAATACTAGATCGTGGATACCGGTGTTATAATAAAAATTAAAATTACTGTTTACCTTATAACTCTTCATTAAAAAATACAAATTACAACGTTATGATTACATTTTAAAAATCTCTAAAAACGATAATTATTAGAAATTGTAAGGGTCTGTATTTTTTATTTCCAAGATATTCAGTATTTTGAAGGGTATTTATAAAAAAAAAATTATCAGAACAACCTATTCCTTTTTTGAAATTTCAGCATTTTTAAATATTTAGCTTCATTTAAATTATAAAATAAATTGATTAATCACACCAATCTTTCTAACAAACAGGGTTGTCACGCTAAGTTTCGAGACTGTCAATGAAAGATTTAAAGAAAATCACACTTAAAACAATTTTTTAACCAACATTTTTTTTCTTCTTTATTTTAATTTACATTGGTAAACTTTTTTCGTTATACAATCCTATAATATTTGGGAAAGTAAAAATAATAATTTTGTACCATTCAGCAATTTCTTTTATTTACTAATGTGTACGTTGCAATCTTCTCAACTAGTGCAGATTAAAACTTCTCTACGATCCCAATGAGATTAGGATAATATGTATGACGTATAAATGAGGTGTAATCTTGTGTACCATTCCTGAGTAGTGTAGTTAATTGAACCCCAGCCACAAAAATACACTGGTAGCCACTAGTTTTTACTAGGATTCGAATCTCAGAACCTTCGACTACAAAAATTAACTGTTAAATAACTGATCTGTGTTAAACGCTAGACCAACCCGGTAGACTAAAAGTAATAATATTTTTTTTTTTTTTTTTAATTTGGCAATTTCTATATATCATCGTCATACATATAATTTTTGGTTCATGGGGGAGGTTGCTTATTGTTCACAAGTTGAACAGATTGCAACGTACACACAGGAATAATAATTTAGCAATTTAAAATTTTGAATGAATAAATATTTTTCTAATTACTTTAATCAGCTGTTACAGAGTGTCAGCCATAATAAAAACAGAACGTAGGTAAGTTAATTGCTGTAGAGCTTTCTCTCCTTTCAATCCGATTATATATACTCAGCACATGTATTCATTATTCCTAGGGAACATATCGTAGATGAAAAAAAAAAAAATGAATTAATATAATTATTTAAAAAGTGTAGGAAAAAAATATTTTTCAAAAACGGTTCGTTTTCTCACAATATTTTAAGTTTTGCAATTGTTTTTAAAAAATTATTTCGTTTAAAAAAATTTTTGTTAAAATTAATAATTTTTATATTATAATCGTCGAATTATGAATTAATTAATTTCGTAAGATAAAATTATATTAACAAAATAAATAACCTTGCTTAGATTTCGTTTCCGTGGATATTAATTTCTTTACCACAAACTTAAATACAAGTAACTTGGTTAATAAATTTAAATAAACATAATTACTACATATTATATACTGATAATAATAATAAAAAAAAAACAACAACAGGAAACATTGTATTTAAAAGAAAACAAAACACGTATCACTGAATAATGATTTATACTTATTAAATTGATAAGATCATAACGTGAGAGAGTTTTAAATCATTCTTTATACATTTACAGTACTGCATATATGTAAGTAAGTAATAATTTTATTGTTATTATTATTATTATTATAAGCAACAACTGTGTAAAGTGAATTTTCTTTTGTAATAATGTAACAATGAAGAAAATGTATGTGAATTCTAAACCTATTATAAAAAGGAAGAAAGTTGAAACAATTTTATTTAAAAAAAAAAAAAAAAAATTGTATTTCAAAAACAATTCTTAACATATTAATTTGTATGAAATATAAAATGATAACATAATACTAGTAACAATGCGATTCAGAAAGATAGAATTCTGTTTTGAATAATTATTATTAAGAATTACTTTTGAATGAGAAACAGCCTATTATAACGGTAAGAGTACACATTAAAAAATATGAATTAATTAAAATAAAGCTTGCAATTATCCATCGTCATCCTTACGATACAGAGTTTACTAATATGGGTTAGATATTATTCATTTATAAACAAAATTATGCTAAACACCTCAACACCTACGTCGATAAAGGACTTATTTTAAATCCACAAATTACCGTAAGAGTTCAAATTTTGATCACTAGAAGTACTCCTTGGATTAATAGTTTCAAAACTTTATTTAAAACATTTTATCTATAAGACCTAATCTTTTTTAAAACCGTTTGGGTGTACTTTGCGGAAATTTACCATTTTTCAAAACTATTTGTTATATCTAAAATATAAGATTTTTAATAAAACCTATTAAATACCGACTAATGCAAAGTTATATATAAAAATAAAATGTCCTAATTGATATAATATTTGTATTTTATAACGAAAATATAAAATGCAAACAATATATAATGACATATGATTATTGTTATTGCAAACAAGATTAAATCGACAATAGTATTTTAGAAATGTTAGGAAAAAATATCTTAACGATAATCTAAAAAAAAAAAAAAATTAACACCATAACTGTCTCCTTTACAGTGATTTTTTTTATTTTAAATAAAATAAATATGAGCTTAAAATAATCATAAAAACTTTTAAAACTAGATGATTAAAAACCGCTAACAACAATCAATGTATTATATATTATTATTATTATTAATGAAAGATATAATTTCATAGACTTTTCAAAATTTTTTTCCGAAACTCGTCCAAAAATAACCCTATTTTGTGGAAATTTATTTTTTACTAGGTATTTTGTATCTTGATTATACCAGTAAATTAAAGAGAGAATTGCTTTAAATAATAATAATAAGTAATCTGATGATGCAGTGTAGTATAAATACACGTTAACAAATTTTTGTTTTGTTCTGTTACAGGTGAGCGATTTATTATAGAATATGAAGTAAATAAAACGCTTAATAAGGTTTGGACTAGATTCTTTTTTATTACTAACATTTAACACAATTAGAATGGATATTGTTAAAATAAAAAAGAAACAGTCTAGTAGAGTGAAATGGATTATGTATATTTTCAATGATCTGCTTACGTACAAAAACTATTTTTTAGAAATATATAGGTAGGTTGATGATATACCTCATTTCACACCTTAGTTACGGTACTCGAGAGTACGTCAATGGCACCACGGCTAACTTAATATATCCACTCTTACCGGTTAATATGAGATATCCATTTACAGAAGATTTAAGTAATCCAGTACATTTTAAAAATTTTTAATTCAAATTCGAAAACCGGCAACCGGATTTTTTACCTGGATTAGAAAGCTAAATTCTGTACTGCTGAGCAATGTAAACTCATGCGAAAGTTCTTCCATAAATTTTAATAGGTTGTATTAATTTAAATAATTTAAAACAAAATAATGAAATTTTTACTTAGTTTTAATTATTAACTTTTCTTAAAAGAAGTATACGTATAATTACACAAAAATTATAAAACTGGTTTAAGATTACGGTTAACTAGTACCAAAGACCAAAGTGAATATAAGATTTCGACGTCTCTCGATTTCACAGTATTAATACAATAAAAAAGACTGAATATATTTTACTCGTCGGATCTCAAAAATTTTGAGACGAACGGAGGTTTTTTTTTAGAAACGTCCTATTTGACTGATTAAATGATACACCTATTCTTTCTTTCTTGTAATAATTTTTTAACTATCAAGAAAATAATTTATATATCATACATCTTTTTTATACTCTGTCTTTGTTCACCCCAAAAAATATTATATTACTACAAAAAATTGTGCCACAAATTTTCTCTTCTTCTATTCGTTTTCTGGCCTGTAAATTTGGGATTTTTTTTATTCCACTTAGTTTCTAACAAACACTAAATATCTCACTTTAAAATTTTTCAAATACTCTTTCCTTTCAAGTTGTCCTAATGTTCAAACTTTTCTTTGGTAAGGACTAAACTCTAGATAAATTTGTTAAAAGGATCATTTCTTAATTCCGTAATTTATGTTTTTTCTTTCTTAACAATGGTAAAGGATTCCATCCTTTACGTAACCTGGCGAGAATGGAATATTCTGTGGCTGAACTATAAACCAAACGATTATTGGCCAAAGCCAGAACTTTTAATTCCTTCTAATATATATATATAATTGATATATTTTTAATGAATTTTTTAATTACACAAATTATTCCTTCCATCTATTATCCCGGAAAGATAAGATTCGCGAATATCTGGAGCTTCCGATAGTTCGTGAGATTGTGAGGCAGTACGGTGTTAATTTAAACAACGTTTAAAAAATCACGTCGACCACTTAGCGATCAATCTGTACGATAACGTCCGAAATATCTCCATGCGCTTGATTTAGAGGCTACTGAATGACAGTTTGCAGTTATTATCGCTAAATCTAGTGAATTTATTTTTTTTTTACTTCTTTATCTATTTTTTTGTTTAGAGCTACAAGTTATTTTGTTCGACTAGCTATTGCTTTATTATTTGCTTGTGTTTTCTTTTTATAGACTATTCTTTTATTGGTTTTTGTTTGTTTTTATGGACTATGAAGCGTCGGTTAAAATATATTTTTTACTGATGAAATTTAAGATAATTTTCGTTATGGATTGACTTATTATGGGAGTTCCTTAAACATCTCCTATCATCTGCTTATTATCGAAAAATGTACTTATGGTTCTACTTAACGAGCCGATTGTAAATATACTAATTGTGGAACAAAAGAAAAAAATTCCATTATGTTTCCGTACATTAATATTTAAGTTCTTTATAGCTTTCTTTGATATAAAAATTAATTTCTAGTTTCAGTATTTTTCTGTTAACTAAATAATAAAAATGTAAAGGACAAAAAAAAAATAAACCGGAAAAGCCAGCATTTAAAGGAAAAAAATTTCAACGATAGAACATCGTAAAATTTATAACGTTAACGATTTGTATAAAATAATCTTTTATTAAAAATATTTATGATGAAGTTTATCTATTTACATTACAGGAAATAATCATAAATTATACAACACTGCTAATAACTTATAATTAAAAAAACAAAATCTTACATGAATCGTAGGTTTAAAATAAACTATTACCGATAACTAATTTATAAAATTATAAATAAATAATAATTACAAATTAATTCTTATTTTTTGATTCTGTTATTTTAATAGGTCGACTTTAAAAATAAAATTTAAAATACGATATTCATGACGTTACGTGGGAGTTACGCACTTTATAACAAGCATCCCTTTTATACATCTGACAATAATAATCGTACATATACTTACGTATAAAATATTAGTTACAAATTTTACTGTTATTATTATTATTATTGTTAATATATTATAACCTTTAACATAGAAGACAATAATAAATAATAAATAAATAATTTATATATTTTTCGTAATGAGAATGTCTATAATAACAATAAAAACAATAAACGTAGTCATGTAGGCGTATTGTATAGTTATTTTACTTAGAAATAAACTATTCAAGATTTTTCATAAGGATACGAACACCGAGCATAATATTACGTTATTTATTTTCGTGTAGGAGGTTATGTTAAACTCTATATTAGGTTGTGCGTTCTGGACATAGCGTAGACGGGTATAAGTAACCAGAGCGTGAACTGGTGTATATAACATTATGTATGGTAGGTTATTGCATAGCTTTTAACGATTACCAAATCGCTTAAATAAACCGGTGAATTTATTTAATTTATCAATTGTTTTGAAAGGTACATCCTTTTTTTGTACGTACGTATATGTGTGTGTGTATATATATATATATATATATACACACACACATAGACATATACACATTGTCTTTTTTACAGCCCATTAAACAATAGTTATAATATTGAATTTATAATAGAATGTTTATAAATGTGGTCATATATTAAAAAAAAAGAAGAAAAACCTATAAACTTAGTTGATCATCATTAACAAATCTATATTTTTTTTTAATTTTTTTTTTACTGACCTCAACAATATGGTTATCTGTTTGGTTTTAATGTTACGTCCTTGCCCCTTAATGAACTAACAAAAGGAACTTTTAGAGAGTGCCAAAACTTTCTTAATAATTTTCAGACGTTCTAAAGTACTTCTATGAGAAACTTTATTAAAATAATTCTATTAAAAAATATAATAGGATATAGTAAAAAGTGAAGGTAGTCAATAAACAAAATTTATATAAAAAAATTTATATTTATATATAAACCTGCGATTGATTCATTCAAGGGGTCTATAATAATCTTCATAACAATACTAACATCCTCGTAGAATATTTTTATTTTGCAAAATAACATTATAAATTTACCTTGAATTCTTAATTTCAAACGATTTATTTATTTTTTTTATTAGCAGTTATATTATTATAAAAAAGAATTATAGATTAATCAGCTTACATTACGATAGTCCGAACATGAAGTGTAGCTTTATCGAATCAGATTCCCTTGAATAGCCACATTTATTTTTTCTTGTGTTTATTATACTTTTATTTTATTAAATTATTCTTTTTTAACAGGCGAGAATGTGTTTTTAATTACCAGAAAGGTGGCCGGTATTTTTATAATAAAATAATTACATATTTTTATAAAACAATAAAAAAAAAATACAATGTTTTTTAATAAAAAATGCTAGTATTTTATATAAAGTTTTAGAAATAAAGTTTAAATAAGTTTTAGAAAAAATATCGTGAATTTTTATTTTATATTATTTTACACATTTTTTATTTTATTTTGGATGATAAGAAATTAATTTTTTAATGCGTGAAAAAAAAAATTATGCCTAATGATATTTGAATCCAGAACCTTCCAAATAAAAATTAAAACGCAACCACTCCACCATGTATTATATATTAATAATATAAATATAATAATACTAATAATAATAATTGTATAAAATAATTTCATTTGAGACAACAAAAAAATAAATAAAAAAATAAAATTAAAAAAACTGATATTAAATTTATTGAAATTATATTCTTGACACCGATTTCAATATGATTTCAACTTATAAATATGCCATGCAAATAATAATAACGAATATTTTTATCGTTAAATGTAAAGTCGCTTAATTATATTACAATACAGTATTAAAAGCATTTAATTCTTATCTGTAGATTACTGTATGAACTCTCGTACTAACATAAATACAGTTGTATTTGATCGAAGCTTTAAAAGGGCGACGACTTTCTCCTTGGTAACGTATTTCAAATAATCCCGAAGTATTGTGAAAATATATACATTAACTACATAAATGCGACTACTATCTCTATATATAATTATCCATAGATAGAAGATTCTTAAAAATATCATAAACCACCTGTACAGACTAATTTAAACTTTTTAAACACTTAAACATTAAATTTCATATCATCCTCATCAACAATGTTTTATATTAGTTAAATATGGTGTGATAATACTCCCATTTTCAGAAGTTTTATTGTAAGCTCATTTATTTTATAAGGTATTGCGTGTTTATGTATATATATATATATCACATCTAAGCGGCATATATTCTAATACAAAATGAATAATCAGTACGTTTAATTTATAAATTACTATGAAACTATATTATTTAAAAGATTATACAGAGACTTTGAGATACTTAAATCTCTTTTCTTTGCAATTAGATAACTTTAATATTACTTGTACTATTATAAATCGCATAGGAAAAGAATTTTTATTTCTTGATAAATCATTACTTAAATAGGAATAGGCAAATGGTTAGTTTTAAAAACGATTAGTTTTAAATAAACTACAAACTAGTGTTTTAGATAAACCCTGATTTATAGTCTAAAAACGCCAGTCTATAAATGACTAATCATAACTACTCTGAAATATTTATTTCACAAAATATGAGCTACTTTAAATAACAGTTAAATTGTAAGGAAGGTTTTATTGTAGTTAATCTATTAATACTATAATTTTAATCATCCCTTATATTTTTATTTTTTACGTACACTTCCCTGAAGCAGTAGGAACTAATCGACAACAAACAGAAAGGACTTAATCGCATTTTCACTTCATCAATTCATAACATTTTTTTTTTTTTTTTTGAATAAATAAATTCATTAATTTACTACAGAAGCTTTGAAGCTTATACGGAGAAATATGGAACTTTTTCCCCCCTACTCCCCCGGACCAGACAAGAAATTAAGCAAAACTCAAGTCAGAGGGAGTGTCATTTGAATACTAGATCGTGGATACCGGTGTTCTTTAGTGGTTGGGTTTCAATTAACCACACTTCTCAGGAATGGTCGACGTGAGATTGTACAAGACTACACTTCATTTTTATTCATACACATCATCCTCATTCATCCTCTGAAGTAATACCTGTTCCGGAGGCTAAACAGATAAAGAGAGAGGGGGAGTGTCATTTGTCTCTAACGGGTCTCTCTGCCCACCGACTGTAAGTCCGGTATGACAGGTCGTCCCGCCGAGTCTAGATCTTTTTTCGCGCCGGAAATATGGAACTGAAATTTTTTAACGTATCAAAAATATCATATCTGACCGGGATTCGAATCCGGAACCGGAAAGTTAAATTTTATAAAAATGAAACAAATTTATACCAATATATCATTTTTATAATGATATTAATGATATATAATTTTTAAATATTTTATGAGATATATTATTTTATTAATTATTTATTTTAAAACATTAATTGCGATAATAAACCTTTATTTTGTGAATTATGAACTTAATGATAACAAAATATCTGTAACAGAAAGAGTAAAAACGAAAAGAATAGAATATTTTTAGATATAATTTATTCAAAGACGTTGAAAAATAAATGCGTGATAAAATATGAAATGAAGAGGTTTTAAGATTAATAAAAAAAAGAATTTGTGATAAAATCTTTTAAGGGTTGAATTATGTTTAATGGATTATATATATTATATTATTTTATATATATATATATATATTAAGAGAATTAGGTTTAGTTAATTGTATTAGAGAGGGTAATGATCAAATAATTAAATATACCGGGAAAAATAAAAATTGGTAAATATAAAACAGATAATTCAAGATTTAAATTTTAGTGAATGTTGTTGAAGTTAAAAGATTAGAACAGAATAAAAAGAATTGAAATCAAATTAATATATAGTACAGGCTCAAAATAAAAGAACAAATAGCATAAAGATCATATCTAGAATATTATTAAAAACAAGTTTTTTTTTTTTATTATCTTCGAGTTTTATGCTTGATAGGGATTATTTACAGATGATGACTCATGGTTTTTAACGTATTTAAAAGCACAAGCAGTAAATTTTTCTTAATGAAGATATTTTCTGATTTTATAAATGTATAACAATTTATAATTGCCCTTAATTCATACAATCTTACTTATTTGTTTATGATTAAAATTACTACACAAGATAGATAAGCATGTAATGAAAAATTGATAGATTACATAATTCATTTTTTCTTTAAGTTGTTTACGCAAGTAAACAATTTTATAAGTCTCGTACTAATTATTATTATTACTACATACATTATTTCTCATTTGTCTTCTGAAGGAAACAGTAAATTGAACCAATAATCTCTGCTCATAGCTCTAGAATTACACTGCAAGAAGGAAAGTATGGCAATCAGCCAAAAAATGAGGTATGGGTTGGTTTTGCATTTCTTGGCGTTTCATGACTCAGGGATTCCAGAAAAACAAAAAAAAATTGGGCTAATGTTCGTACGTATACGTATATTGGCATATTGAAAGCTTAATAACTTTTGACTGGATAAACCGATTTTGAAAAACGTTTGTGCAGAGACCATATATTTATAGCAAAAATCTTAGTCAGTATCGTCAAGAGTGAAAAGGTTTTTTTGGGGGTCAATTTTCTCAAAAATTTAATTTATAATCCCTCTTTGTATTAAGCAAAGTTTATGCATGCATGATTATCTTACCCCTTTTAAATAATATTTTCCCCAAAATTCCCCCTCTGCCAACATCGAAAAAAGTTATATTTTTATTTATTACACACTTTTAACCGAATTTATTTTTAATGACCCTTGACATAGTAGTAGTACTAGCAATTCAAAAAAACCCTTTGGGTTCGGTATTGGCGATGGAGGAGCCGAACAAAATTTAAAAAAGCGATTTTTTGAATATCTGAAAACTTTTTTGGGTTAATTTAAATTTTTAGTGATATTAAAAGTTTAAATAATAAATTTATGGTAATAATATTTCATCATAAAATAATGAATCTCTAATTCACCCCCACTAAAAATGGGGGTGAAATAGTTATCTGTGATTTATTTTTTTAAAAATCTTAGATAACTTTTTGTTGGTTGTACATTTTTTTGTGTGATTTATTTTTCTTCCATTTAACATAGTAAACGTAGAAAAATCAAAAAAAAATTCTTGGAAGGTGATTTTGTGGAGGGGAAACAGAAAAAAATGCAATTTTTTTTAAATTGAATTTTTTCAAGTTATTTTGGTTTATTTAAACATATAATGTTAATTTTATACGAAAACTTCATTACAAATTAATCCATCCCATAAAATAAATCTTTTTTATTTTTTTACAAAAATAAAAAACAGCTAAGCGTAATATGACTATTGAAGAAAAATTTTAAAATAAGAATATTCAAAAAAAATTAGTTTCCAAAAAATTTTATTAAAATCTAAAACTAGATACCGATTTCGATTATTTAATATTATTATCATCATCATCATTAGTAGATACTGATGGAATATTATAATAACAAATTAAACTAAATAAATAAAAAAGAAAGAAATAATAGTTACAAAATTATAACACTTATGAAATATTATAAACTACTCTAAAAGTGATTACATAAAGGAAAAGTACAACAAAAAAAAAAATCATTATTGTTTTAGGCAATCTCAATCAAACTGGTAAGGTTTTTTATTTTTTACCTCCGGGACCACCGTTAGGTATTGCTTCAGAGTATGAAATGAATGATCTTTTTTGTAACGTATGAAAATGCGTTACAAAACCTGGAGGTCCCGGGTTCAAATCCCGGACAGGGGATTTCAACCCGGGATCTCCGGATGAAAAGCCGAGACGCTACTACTCGCGCCACGGAGGCCGGCAAACTGGTAAGGTTAGCTTTTAAAACACTAAAATCATTGACATCTTTAACTTATAATGCCCAAATGTCCAGCATGAAAATTTATCTTAAGAAAAATATCATAAACCAGAAGTGCTCATCAATAAAGGAGTAAGAGGGGGGGGTGCATTAGTTCATCTGAGATGGAAGTTTCAATGTTTTAGTTGTGTTTAATTGAAACTCACGATTTCGATTTGGGTTGCCTAAAATATCGATCAGTGTTTTTCTACTTCATAGTTCTAAACCAACTAATAAAATTGTTTTATAGTGTTTTTATTTATTAATATTTTTTTCATTTATTTACTTATTTTCTTATTTATACTGTTCCCTTATTGTCTACTTTCATTATCTTTGTATAGTCTAAATGTTTATCAGGTTTTAAATTTAATTTCACCATTTGTAAATGTATTTTCAACATTTTTGCGCTTCAATTTAAGTATTCATCTCTATGTAACTATGTATATTCATGTAGTTATTTATTTCTTATAAACATTTAAAACTATGGCAGAGCCTATTATATCATAAAAGCGACCAAAACTAATGTTATTAAAACGGTTAGTAGAAGTTCGATCTATACTTCGTGATCTTTTTGTTCATTAGTATATCTTATTTTTCTTTAAGATAAAAGTTAATCCCACAATCCATAAAATTTAATTTATATATTCTATTTTTATATTTTACATTAACAAGTAATTTTTATAGCTCTATATAAAGATAATTTAGTTTTTCTTCAACCTACCATTAAAAATTAATCTTATAATTTACCGTCATATATAATCAATACTTTCTCTTTATGTACTCATAATTATGAAAAAATGAAAAACATTGGTATAAATATACATATTAATTAGTGTCATACGATAATAATGTTTTAAAACACCACATAAATAAATGCAATAAATACAAAAGTATATTTTTTTCAAAATAAATAAATAAGTAAAAGGTGATAAATAATTCATAAAACAGATATTATTATTACATTTATAATAAAAAAAAATATTATCGTTAGTTGTAATAATAATAATGAGATTATAAAATAAAAGTAATAACAGTTTAATAAGATGGGAATAATTCAAATCAAAAATCAATAGTTAATCATGTATCTATAATTGGTAAATAATTTATATATAATGAGTTCCAATACAAAATCCGATTGGAGAAAGTTTTATTACACACAGCAAACATATTGAACTAAATACATCTGATCAATATAATGAAATATTGTTAACAATATAATTGACCGAATCAAAACGAATTAACTAGTACCAGCTTTATATTGTTATTTTATTGAATATTTCAATACAACAAATTTGTATATGTTTATTGTAGAATTTACCAGAAAAATCTAGTTTATCTTAATAATATGTGTTCCCATTATTATTTTTAATACGTGAACTATTCGGATATTCAGTGAATAATAATAACGGTTGATCAATTACATCATTATTATTTTTACTATTAGAAGTAGCTATAACAATAACTACGTAGAAATTTTTAATCAAAATTTGAAATATTTAGCATTATAATCAGCGTTTAATCAATGCGTTACAACACTGTCAAGCAGAATTAAATACTGCAGATTTTATACATTCCAGATTACAGTTACAAAAAAGAGAAAATAGGTTTGAAGAGTTGTATTAAATTACCAACCTTGCAAAAATATATCCAGTTTTATAACTGTATTAATGTACAGTTTCTAGTTCACTGATAATTCTGAATAAAAATTTTTAAATCAGTAAAAATTATTATGTTTGTGATTTTTTAATTAATTTTATAAATATGTATGTACTAATATATTTTTGTTTATTTTCTTTTGTTATGACGGATTTTCATCACGTAACGCCTTCAATGATCAATTATTGGTCATATTTATAATAACGTATTACAATTATTGTAAAAAAAATAGTAATCAGCTTCCAAAAAAATTAAAAAAATAAAAATACATAGCTCAACAGTTTCCGTTATTTACACTATAATTAAGAGATATATAAACAAAATATTTAACGTATCGTTATAATAACTTCTGAAAAATGATTTAAGAAATAGAAGATAAATAAAACCTTTGACAATAGCTGTACATAAATGTTTTTATAAGCAACGAAGATTAAAAGGTGGTTATCTGAGTTTATCTGATGAGATAAAAAGGATGAATTTGTGTTTTGAAGCAAATCCAAAAACTTTTTATGAGATGTTGACTTGTTTCATTATTATTAATAATTAAAAATTATATTTAATTAAACTTATTTGTTAAAATTAAATTTTTTAATTTAAACCGCAAACTATGAGAAATTAAAAAATAAATAAACAAGATTTCTATCAAAATCCAAGAAAACAACAAGCCAGGTGTACTCTGAATAAGAAAGGGCAAGAAGATCTGAAACCCTTAGAAATTACTGGAAAAAAAGAAATGCTGAAAACTGAAAAATCAGCAAGAAAAGAAAGAACTTGCCGAAAAAACTGAACTAAAGTGATCTATTATGGTCTTAAAAGTAATAAATAAATAAATTATTGTTCATTAAAAATTATGCTAATACAGTATAGAACTTAAAATTATTACATAGTAATTGAACTGAAAATTTCCTGTAGACATTTTTTTTATATTACTGGCATAAATTTTTTTTAAACAAAAAATTTAAGGTGTGTACTAACACCAACGTTAATGACTTGCAAAATCATATTATAATAGATTTAAAAATATATATTTATAGTTATTTCATACAATAGACAATTATATATCCATAGTACTTAAATACAGTAATTGTATAATATTATATTATAATAACATTAAGAAAAGAAAATAATAAAATAAAAATGCAATTATTTGCAATGAAACCATGAATGCATTAAATAAACAATAAAAAGTAAAGAACGAGCAAACAAAATAAAACAAAAAACAATATATATATAAATATATACATACAAGTAGTAACGCATTGAAACGTAAAAACAAATTCAATTACGAGGAGATGCAGTGCGGAAACAGGATGACCCACATCACAGCGAGTTAAGCTAGATAGTTTTGATTTGATTACATCACACAAAATAACTACATAAAATTACTACTGGAGTTAACTCCGAGTTAACTCGACTGTATACACACAGACAACGACTATAAAACCGGTTCACTATGGTATGACAGCGGTTGTCTAGTTATTTTACTTATTTCTTATATTATTATTATTCTTTTATTATATATATATCCTGTAACTTAACCGCTCTTTATACACAATACCCATTACATTAATTAAAAACAATTATGAAACGCACTAAGATGATTACATCTCTTCACTAACATTATTTAAAAGTGAGTGTATTTGAGGCTTCATCTAATATTAAATTATATTAAACTGGTTTGAATATATATGTGAGTAATATAGTTTTTAAAACACAGACGCTTGACGTCAATCTCATTTATTTATGTAACTAATATAAAGTAATACGAAGTTTATATCTCAAATACTCTTACTAGAAACTTTAATAATGGAAAATATAAGTGTTGGCATATAGTATGTAAGTATTTATTTAATTATTTACTTCATCAGAATAAAAAAGTCTTCACCATTGAGTTAGTCTTGATTACGAAAATACAAGGTATAAGATTAAATAAAAAACAAAGAATACGTAAGTGTAGAGTAAAAGTAAAGGCAACAATATTAATAATAATAAAAAAAGAAAAAAGTATACATAAACTAGCATCCCCGTCGCGGCCTTGCCCGCGCTAAATGGTTATTTGCGTTTCCCATCGCGGTTAGGAGATGTCAATCAGGAGGCTCTGACCCCTGGATCTTCCTGTGTTCATTAAACTTATTCTTGTGAGAATAATAATGATAAATAAAAATTAAACACTGTTTAATTCATAAAATATATCAGTATGTTCTAACTTCTTCAGGCAACAGTTTGGTCCCGTAAAGACCCGAAACTTTGAGTGACTAAGAATGTGGCTTTCATCTTAAAAATATTTCTTATAACTGGTTACCTGTAATTCGTAAGAGTAGTTTGCCCGTAAGTTCTTAGCGTTTCCAGCGGCTGTGTTGATTTAGCCGCCGAGCCAAACACTGTCGCATCTCTTAAAATTTGAAATGAAAAAACGCGATTATGGTTTTCAGATGTTTATCTGAATTGTTTTTGGAAGCCCCAATCTAGTGAATATCTCGTTTAGCAAGTCGGAAACGGTAAAAATTTGCAATCACTATTCAAATTGTTTTTACATTTCTTCACCCCTTTCAAGGTCAAATTTCGAAAAAATTTAGAAATTATATTTTACATGAAAAATACACACAACAAAGCAAGTTGATATCTTCATTTGTTACAGAAAAATTAAAAAAAAAGCAGTACATTTCATTGTTACTCAATTTTAACCTTTTAAACTTAAGATTTCAAAAACTCCTTTCTTACTGTGAACTTACCGTAAGAAGAACATGTATGCAAACTTTGATCAATCTATCTTCAATAATTTATGTTGGATGTTGATGAATTAGTCATTAAAAGTTGCTCTATAAGTTTATATATTTGTAAAATAATAATAATACATAACAAAACTATTCATACGTTAATTCACTTACTACACCTAATTTAAAAATCCTCCAACTTTGAAATCATTCTTATAAAGAACGAAACTATTACCTGCGACGCCCTGAGGTAGAAAATCCCCAGTTCCGGAACATTTCATCTACGTTTCACGTCCAGGGCGGAAACAGCTGTACTTGTGTACTTTTCTTTATGCTGGCTAACGGGGCTCCGAGTTTTACTTTTCT
>JAAAKQ030005171.1:7412-18716 GCA_010016005.3 Zanna intricata | reverse complement strand
CCGTTATAGTAAATTTAAATTTTATTAGAGCATTAGAATACAACCCCAGGCCAGCTAAAAGAAGTATTAACTTCTGTCGGTCAGTTCCGCGACTGACCAGTTTTTTTAAAAATATAAACTAATGTTATTAGAGTACTTTTTTAAGATAAATATTTATTTTCTATTTGATTTTTTCCTAAATTATTGATTCCTGATTCCAATAATTATTTATGTAAGTTTTTTTTTCTTTCTGAGTATTATTTTATTGCTAATACTCAGTCTTTTTCTCAAAATTTAATCTGATTATTCAGGTTTTATTTATTTATTAAAAAAAGAAAAAAATTAAAATATGCGTGTATATATTTTTAAATGTTAAGAATAGAATTGTATGTATAAATAAGTGGTTTATATTGCTATCAAATCCATTTCCATTGTAAACACACTGATCCTGTATTGTGAAAAGAAGAGCAGAGTGGATGTCATTTACTACGAGTTTGTGTGCGTGTATGCGTGTACGAGATTTTGAGTGTGCGATTTAGGGGTTGTGTTGGTGGGGGTATGTTTGGTATCGTCTGACCTGAGTCATAGCTTGCGAACCAACGTACCATTATGACGTCTATGCCACCGCCACACCGCTACGCCACGCAAACTTTAAAACCGATAGATCTCATTAATTCCTTTCGCATTAAAGGGGATCTTCTCAATGCCTTTATAATGTCATTATCCCTACTCTCTACGATCCAATCACGTGGCTACCGCGCAAGCGTATGGGGCCGCTCAGCGAGGGGTGTTTCACACACACTCATACTCAGTGACTAGTGCGACGTAGAAGGATGTGCTCCGTATAGAACTATACTTTTAACGCAGATAAAAACGAATCATCGAGTAACCGGTATATTCTATTTGGCGCGTTATTACTTAAAACATTATTACAATCGTTTTAACCGTACTTAATTAAGTTAAATAGTGCTTTATTTAACCTTGTATTCTCACATTTAAACGCTATAATTTCCTCTTATCTTTCTAATGGGGAATTTAATTATAAATTTCAATCTGTGTTAGTGCTCAAGCTCGTTCCGTTGTCTCGCTTGCCAGCAGATTACACTCGTATAGTAGTGGCAAATAACCGTCTTGTCTTGTAAAAGCAAAACAATCTTCCATATACGTATTATACAATTATACATACAATATATATTATAGACCATTATGATAACTCCCGGTGAAACACGATTAATTACTAACAACATACCTCAACAGCATGTAGGTGAGTAATTAAAAAATTAATTAACAAAGAATTATTTAATTAATGAACTACATTGTAACTTTCAAACAGCTCTTGAAGAATTTATTCTACACATTTTTCTACTTAAGCTGCATTCCTATACGACTTTAATTTAGTCTATGAACTGCTACTTCTGTTTCTCAATTAATTTTAAAATTTGAAATGTAATTTATTATTAACAATATTTTTTATGTCGTGTAATAATTTAATTTTCCGAATTAATAATCAAAACTCATTCGGTTAAAATTAATGTTATCATCTTTTCATTTATTATTTATAAAATTAATCTATTCGTGTATCAGGAAATAAACTAAATGTAAATTATTATTGTAACTGTAATTAGAATTGGAATTAAAGTTATTGTCACGATAAATTATCAAGCGCAATTAAGGTACTATTCGTAATTAGTTGCTGTTACTGTAGTAATGAAACCATTGTTTTATTAATTTAAAAATGTATCTAATTAATCTTGTTAAAACGTTTTTCCTATTTATATTTATGAGCTTGTGGTGCGTTCAATATAAGTAAACTATTTACTCACCCGCGCGCTTGTGTTGTGTATGTGTGTGTGTGTGCGCGCGCGTGCGGGTGTGTTTTCTGAATTTACCCTCATATGTATTTAAATGAAATTTCTGCCTCGGTTATTTTATGAACATTTCTTTTAACCTTAAGGTTATTTTAATATATCATACTTATTAAAAATATAGATGAAAAGTCAAATGTAAAATCATATTTTATAATAATACTGTATAAGTTATCCTTTCATTTATTTTTTATTATGTATACATTATATATATTTTACAGAAACTAAGTGAGTAATTTTCTGCTAGTTACATTTTATTTAATAACCTAATGTTCTGTATGAATTTATAGTTTTGTGTTTTATACATCGTAAAATGAAATATAAAAATTTGAAATAAAATACTATTTGTAAATAAATATTTCTTATCTACTAGGAAAGAATTATTTTATGACCGTTACGTTCTAAGTTAAAATTTTTTGGCGGATATGATAATAAATACAGAAAGGTTTAATTTTTTAGATTTGATATTATTTCATTAATAAAATGTCTAGTCTAAAAAAGTAAATGTACAACTGATAAATTACAATTATTGTTTTGAGTGTAAAAGTCCAATGACGCTATAGCGTCTTACGCGAAAGCCATCTTATTTATTTCTTCTAATAAAAAAAAGAATAGTTTCCTAAGTAACAAAAATTAAGAGTAGTTATAAATACTTGGCTAAAAGTTAAACGAGAGAACATCACTTATCTAATTACATCATTTATTTAGTTATTTCGTGTATTATTTACATTCGGATCGAAATGAGAATCTTTCACGTTTCGAAATCCTTATGCTAATTAAACTCATCCGATTAGAAGTAAATAAATTCATTAATCAAACTTCTACCGAACCCTGGATCTGTTATCAACTAATACCACTTTTTGATTTTTTCACATTGACTTTATTTATAAACCCAACCTGTAACTCATTTCAGAAGCTTGTATTCTTTTATTGACATGTTTATTCTGACGTTTAACACGAAATGTTTTGCAACACTTACCAATTTTGGGTCTTTTCTGTTATGCGTCCCGCACCATTTTTCATTTTCCATTTTTTTTTTTTTTTTTGTTATTTCTCCCAGATTTATATAAAATTACGATGTAATATCTTTTAAATCATTATGCTAAATGAATAAATAATTTCGTATATAAATAATTCTGTAAAACAGTCACCTGTATTGACTTGTACACCTTACAGATAAGATAGCGATCTCTTCTTTTTTTTCTGTTTAGCCTTTGGAATAACGGTAAGATATTACTTCAAAGGATGAATGAGGATGATATCTATTAATGTAAATGAAGTACAGTCTTGTGGTCTCAGGTCGATCATTCCTGAGATATTGGTTAATTGAAACCCAACCACCAAAGATCACTGCTATCCACAATCTAGTATTCAAATCCGTATAAAAGTTACTACCTTTACTAGAATTTGAACCTTAGAACTCTTGACTTCAAAATCAGCTCGTTTGCAATGACGATTTCACCACTAAACCAAACCGGTAGGCTAAGATACCTGGTATTGTCCATTTGTACGCGAAGTTAATTTCTCGTTGTTCTGAGTGATATTTCGTTATTCAACTTTTTTTTTTGGTTAATTTTAGTTAGGTAAGTGTGTAGAGTATATTAAATATGTAGTTTTTAAAAGTACTTTATAGGTCACTTTTCTCCGGACAGAAAGTCTTCTTATTACAGAATTTAATTACAGAATGGTAAGTGAAAGCTTGAATTTTGTTCATATTCTTCTAATGTATGTTTCTTTGTGAAGTTAAGTTGATATTACGTTAGTCGCTTTGTAACAGTGCCTGTAAAACTGTTGTTCAAAAGCATTATGGTTGACGCGATTATGTGAGCTAAAGATTGTCTTGCTTTAATGTAAACTCGCAGTGACCGAGTGGAAAAGTATTAGTCTCGTGTTTGAATGGTCGTAGATTACATATTCCGCGAATATATGAAAAAACCGAAAAAATTCATCAATAGTACATAAAAAATAGAGTGAGGGGCGCATAACAGAAAAGACCTACCCCGCAATTTTTCTTTCGAGATCTATTAAGATCCTGGTAAAACCGTTAACAGTACCCTTACGATCTGATGATTTGGTAGTACCTGGAATGTTTCAGGTTGCATTATCCTAACTTAAAGGATATGAAGTAAGACGATAAAAATTAAGCGGCCAACGCCTCATTTATTTAATACAACGGTTCCCCGTTGATCATTTTAATTAAATAAGATTAAAATAACAGTTTTACAACATACTGTTCTTTAATGAATATAACAGTACAAACATTAAAAAAAAAAACACAATTAATACTTCTATAATCTGTAGATCAAATGTATTTGATATTGGTAGATTACTTCCCATATGAGAACTCCCCTAGCTTATGCCAATAACTAAACGTTTTTTTCAGAACGATATATAAATAAACGGTATACAGATCATGTAAATAATGGAGAGGTATGATATTTCACGTACAAAAAACCAATAATTACGAATTAAGAAAAACCATAGCAGAACCTTGAGCACAGTAGCGTCGCAAAATCAATTATTAATTTTAAAATTAAAATTAAAAAATAGAGGTGATTAATAACTGAAACTATTTATTTTGGTTCCTCACAAACTGATAATAATTCAAAAAAAAAAAAAAAAAAAATTGGAGATTAAATTTCATATTAATATATAAAAATAACAAAGAGATGAATTTTTCAATGAAGAAAACAAATAATACAAACAAAAAAAATTACTTTTATTTTAGAAGACTATATGAATGAAAATTATTCAAGTTAATATTATTTTTACACGTTAAAAGAGAACCAAAAAATTTTTATTCAATTTTTTTTTTTTTTTTTTTTTCATTAGGTTTATTTAAAAACATTCTGGTGAAGTAAAACAATCTGCTGTGAAGATATTTGTTGTCTGATCTGATAGAGATGGATTTTTCGGAATAAAAGACAATTGTCATGTTTATTTTAACAAAGCAATATTTGCTTCCTTTTTAATTTTATTATCTAAATATCCTTATTCTTCAATAACCAATTCATAACTTCATTACTAGCAGATAGTATGCTATCAGCAATACCATCTAATAGGTGGGATTTAAAATTTATTTAAGATATATGGACTAAAAACGTATATAATCCTTGATAGAATTACTGTACTGTCGACCTTTTAGATGTTTCCTGAAAGCTGTTTTCTAAAGTTTACTATAACTATTCCTTTATTCACAACTGTCCGCAGAACATAATGAAATTAACTTGCTTTTATCTCAATTTTGTTTTAAATAACATAAAATCGATCTATATAATTATGAATGATTTTAAATCCATTAATAGTTGAACAAAAAAGAATCGTATGATTACTGATCAATCGTATGCTTTTTCACTATATCCCTGAGTTCACATCTTGTAAAAAAAAAATCTCTTTCGGCACGCCGGAAGGCGAAGGTAGATTTTACCGATGCTAAGTAAAAGATAAAAAAAAATTCCGCCATAAATTTAAAATAAAAAACTTCAAATTTACTCAATAAGACACAATGGTTGCATGTGAAAAAAGTGTCACATGTTTAGCATACGACAAGCCCCATCTTCTTACAATTCCAGCAACATTTTGGTCTTCTCTTGCCGTAACAGTTGGTCATACCAAAAATTATTTCAGACAAAAGTTTTAGATAATTTTTACAGGACTAACGACCTCTTTAAATCGATTCGATACTGTGCATTTTAAAGGAAGGTTTTAAAACCTTTCTTTTGTCTTTAAAATCTTTTGTCTTTAAAATCACACTTTTTCCACCCTCTGGGCCAATGGTTGTTGATATAAAAAAACTTTACTTAGATAAGTTTTAGGCCCTTATCCAAAGAATAGTAGTAACTTTAAACGAATTCGATATTTTACTTAGTAAGAGAGTTATTGTTTTTTTTTTTTTTTGAAAAAGCTCTCCTCTATTTTCACTCCATGATCCAATTTTTCCAGTTAATGAAATCGACCGAGATTTTGGATTCTTATATTAATGTATCAATTTGAAAGTGATTAGTGCAAAATTACGCCAGTGATCTTGTACAAGAAAGTGTATGCGTATATACACATACGCTATACACTTTCTTGAACACGATAACTTTGATAATTTATATATATAAACTTTTGAACTAATGGTGGTTTTTGGGTCTGGGGAATGTGAAACTAGAAAATAGGTCGAAATTTTCCGGAAGTCGTATCAAGGTACCCATTACAATAGTAGCTTTCTTATGAAATCTACTTAATTACCCCAGTGCTTTTTACTGGACGTTATCTTGACATTTGTAATTCTAGTTAAGAGTAATCCTTAAAAATATCACTAATAAGAAATCTAATGTGTGGTATACATAAACTAGGTTTAATTTGTTTGCCGGCCTCCGTGGCCGAGAGGTAGCGTCTCGGTCTTTCATCCGGAGGTCCCGGGTTCGAATCCCGGTCAGGCATGGCATTTTTCACACACGCTACAATTCACTCATTTCATTCCTCTGAAGATATACTTAATTGTGGTTCCGGAGGTTAAACAAAAAAAAAAAAAGGTTTAATTTGTTTATTAAATAGTTTAATAGGAAAAAAATAGTTCAATTTATATTAGGTTAAGTTTAAACAATAAATTAATTTAATAGACATTTCAACTAATTTTTGACTAAAATTGGTTATTTAAAATTTTTAAATTTGATTTTGCAGAAGTGGATTACAAAGTAACTATAAAATCAAATTCTAAATACTGTCTTTTGTTATCATTAACTTTGGAGTGATATTTTCAGCCGGTCTATCATATACTTACAGCATACAGATATCGATCGGTTTCATAAAAGAATCAAGGAGTAAAATTAGAAACGGTAAGATATTTGAAGAAAGGAGAGCGATGAATGATATTATATTTAAATGCTGGCCTTTTTTTTATTATTATCTTTTTTTTGTTACATGAGAGTTTTATATGTCACTGTAACTTGACTACCAAATAAGCCCAGGTAATGAAGTTTATATTCCGAGAATACAAAAATTGCTTAATGATATAGATACAGAGTGTTGCCCGACAGGTTTTTTTTTCCTTTTTGACATGTAATATGCGTGTGAGTCTATTTGAACATATTTTTAATAAAATTTTATTAATTAATGAACCATTAAAAATAAACGTATGATTTAAATTTCCTTTAAATTAAATATAATACATAGTTTTTATAAACTATATAATAATGCTTTAATTTCTTCAAAGCAGATGTTTTTAGTTTTAAAATTGCACACTTCTGCAGAAAGTTTGTCATTTTGATTTTAGATTTATTCATTTTTTTATTAAAATGAAGGTGATTCTTTTGTTTTTACTATAAATATATTTTAGGTATTATTTCTTTTTGAATGGCGACGCCAGCAATATACATCACTTAATCGAAATTTCATAATCTCATCCACGGAATATAATTTTATATAAAATTAACAAACATCGTCTCTAAAAGTAATTAGTCTATTAAATAGCAATTTTTTCTGGTGTAGAGTGGTATTTTCACTTTTATGTTTGAATTTCGAATAAATATAATTAAGCTGATATATTTATAAGTTGATAAGATTGGATGAGTGAAGAAAGTTACTGGATTCCACTTTACTTCCTAGTATTCTTGAAATTAATTTTATGTAATTATAAAGTAATATATATCTATTTATTTTGCCAACAATCATTTCAGTTACGCACCTACATACAGAAGATACTCTTTATTACTATTTGGGTTTTGTTTTGAGAAATTCTTAAATATTACTAATAAATAATTTAAAGTTTTTTTTTTTATTCTGGAAGCTTTTATTGAACTTGATAATCTGTTTTCACTTTCGTTCATTTTTAGGGGTTTTTAATAAAAGCTAGAATAGTGTTTTATAATCGTAAATTGCTGTTTTTGAGTTATACTCGTATATGGAAAAATAAAATAAGATGAAAATTACAATATCTTAGTGTACTGCCTTCATGAAAGTATATTATAATTTTTTTGTTTATTCTGTAATCCAAACTGTACAATTCTATAATAACTTCGATCATAGTTACTATGGAACACTGTACTGTACACAACCTTACCGAAATTAAAAATAAAATTGAAAGATTATTTTCAAATTTCTAACTTAGTTATGGGAATTTTTTGGAACGTACATGAACATCGCACTCATTTAATCCTTTTTTATCGATGTTTTTTTACTCCTAAAGAGAACTCCAATACGAATTTCATATTGATATAAACATCTACCACAAGTCATTAACTGAAAAAAATTATTTTTAAAATGTAGAAATAATCTTCTTTCCTTATCAATAAATAATTATTACTTCAATAATATTTTTAATTACTTTGTTGCTACTGACTAAATTAGTGCAATGAAGCCAGTTTTTTTAATTAATAGCGTGCGAGTTTTTTTTTTTTTTTTTTTTTGTTATTAATATTCATTACAATATATAGATCTCTACAGGAAAAATACTATTCATATTAAAAGCCAAGTATTCTCATATTTCTTATAACGAACTTTAGATAGTAAAATACAACCGGTTCTTCTCTTATAGTTAGCAACATTGAGATGAGAGAACGAATGAATTAATGGGGAAACCATAAAAAATGATCTGTTCACTTTTAAAGGGAAACGTCGCAACTGCGTATATATTTACCAAGAGGGATCTTAACTATCTATGTAACAACATATATCACAAAAGGAGGAAGATTCAGGTGTCTTTCCCAAACAAATATCCAATGAAAAAATTTGAAATTTGTTAAACTCGGAATTTAAAACTATTACGTACGAAAAATTCCTTATCTGTTATTATCTCGGGTAAAAGTTTGTTAGTTATTTTTTACCAAAGTATTTTTCAGGCTTTATGTAATTCAGATAAAATTTATTTAGTTAGTATATTTGATTATTATGTAAAACTCTTATACAGCGTTTTATTTTGGATATAATAATACATATATTATGTGCTCTTAAAATATATTGTAAAAAGTTATTAAAAGTATATTTCAACTATTAAAAAAATCATGTTTAGATTTAAATATCAACTTGTATCCTAAGTAATTTTTAGTTGATTTTTAAAACAATATAATCAACTTATTACTATCAGTTTATTCAGAGATGAAGTTTTAATCGGTTCTCGTTTTCATCTTGCCAATAGTTGATTTAGGAAAGAACAGGTGATACATCTTACAGACTAGAAAAATGCAGAAAGTATTGTTGGAAAATAGGTAAATTATATATCTGGTTTATCATTTTTGGATCTTTCTAAAGTATATGATTTTTTTGTAACGGGCCAATTTCACGGTTTAGGAAGAAAAATAACTGTTGTGAATCGTTTCGATCACTATTTAGCACAAGATTTTGCAAGTCTGTATATAAATAATTTTGAAAAAAATTATTTTAGAATTTCAAGTAGACACCTATATTTAATAAAAAAAAAAAGTCAAAATGAACCTGTTAGAATTAATAACCTTCTAATCAGATGCTGAAATCAGATTAAAAAAAGTTTGTATAATGAAATAGGAAGACAGCGACAGTATATTAAATGGTTAGAGTAGTTTAATAAACCGTCCGTATTGCTAAAGATAGATGAATTAATTTTATTTTGAAACGTTCAAGAGTTTTAAAAAGTCTAAAATTTTATAAATAACAAATTTATATGCTTAATTATTCATCTCTTTTCTGCAAATAATACAATATTAAATGAATTTATACTATTTACTTATTTTTTAACCTGCATTTTCGTGTTACTGTAATTACCTTACTATATTACCAAGTAATATAAAGCTTGATAATACTGATTAAAGAACAACTCAGAAAACCAGTGCGAAATTCCTACGTTATAAAATGTCCTGAATGGGGGACCAGAAGAGTTCTTGGCACTTTTACGCCTAATTAGTGCGGAGTTCGTCGCATCTTTACATCCAATTAGTGTGGTGATAATGACACATTTAACTCTTAATTACTGCGGAGTTCGTGACCACCGATCTTTTGAATGTTGCACATTAAACGTTTTAATCTACCCACTCAACGGGTCCTCATCTCATTGAGGGGTAAATTATTAATGGGCTAGGTACCAGGTATATTTCATCTTCTCGTGTAGGGTAAACTGTGAATGTTATTACTAAATGTCTTAGCTTTTAAAACATTATGGAACTCCGTTTTTAAGCAGAGCCGTAAGTACAAATAGATTGGTAATCTTTCAAAATTATTTAGGCAATAAACGTTAGCAAAAGATATTAGTCACTTATTATTAAAATATAACGATATCTTCTCTTATCAAATTGAACAACTGAACAACCCTTTTCGCGTAACTCGAACAATAATTCGGCTTACAATAAGAGCCTTATTGTGGCCTTATTAAATAAAATCATTTATTTAACATTTAAAAGATCTTCCCAACAAGTAACTTGAATAAAATTGAAATTTTTTTTTTTTTTTTCAGAAAAAATTTTACTCTCGATAAATTTTAAAATAAATATTTTTATCTGAATATTGTGTCTCTCCGTTTAACATCTAAATTCGTATCTGCTGAAATAATTTTCATTAACACCCTTTGACTTTTGATTAATCTTGTAGATTATTTTATATATTTAATATCTTTATATATCTTCATTAATATTGTTTCATGTGTTTATATTTTAAACTATTATAATAATAAAGTCTCGACTGCTTGTCGCTTCTTTTTTTTAATTAATTGTGTATTTTATGATACTACTTTTATCAAGATTTTACCAATGTTTCCTGTGAGCTAGGCAAGTAAGAGTAAATGCAGGGGTAATTCCTTTTTTTATCCGTGAAGTAGCATTCCTACTCATTACTGATATAGTATTAAAAAGGTATTATTATTTAATATCAGAATAAAATATTTATTAATAATAATTTTAACCTTTATAGATTTTGTATTGAGCAAAGTAGCCGTTGGCAAAGTAATTTGTTATATTATTAACATCTTATAATGTCTCAGACTAGAATCTACAGCTGTGTTTGATGAGGGCTTCAGTGAACTTAGTGGCTGAGTTATTATATATATATATATATACACACACATATACATATATACTTTTTTTTGTAATTACTTGGATAGGAAATATAATTATAATATTTTAGATTTAAACTTTGGACGATAAAGGAAACAAAAATAAAAAGCATAAAACCTAGTGTTGTTATTGTAATTTACGTTTATAGTAAGTAGATCTGTAAACAGATAATATCTTATTAGTATGGACCATTATAGCGGCTGAAATAACTTTGGATTCTTGTGGATTGCAAACATGTAAATCATAAATCTTACGACAAAAATACTTAGATATATTTTTATTGACAATTATATTATCCTTCGTTTTTTTTGAATTTCACTTTACTTTTTGTCTTGCCCTCATAGAAGTAATCTGACCAAGTTTGGTCAAAATTGGTCGAGTAGTTCTGGAGATATAAGGTATGAAACAACAAACACACACACACACACACACACACACACACACACACACACACACAC
>JAAAKQ030005160.1:0-18718 GCA_010016005.3 Zanna intricata | reverse complement strand
CTTTTCATCAAGACATTGCCTTACTTCATTAGTGAAATGTGTAGGAGCTCCATCAAGTTTGTAATACATTTCAATTCATTTTGCTAAGTGGATATTTTCCAGCATTATTATAAATTCATTATGTAAAAATTCCAGATGATTTCTCCCTGTGACATGATGTTGTAGTATGATAGGACCAATTAATTGGTCATCTATGATACCACACCAAACATTCACTGAAAATCATTGCTGGAAATTTTTTTCCACCGTAGCATGTGGGATTTCTTCAGACCACCGATGCGCATTCCATGTGTTGTTTATTCCATTACGAGTGAAAGTAGCTTCATCCGAAAATAGTATAAATGGAATTAAATGTTGATTCCCATTGATAAAACTGCAGCCGGCTGGCATAATCACAGGCTGGAGATTTTGCACTTTCTGAATATGAAAAGGATGCAATCCATTATTATTTAATGTCCTTCATACTCGACAATACCAGGATACCTATGTTGATATTCTGATACCACTGCCGCAGCAATTACTTCCATTGCAAAATTCATAGATGAAAATCATGTCAGCATATCTGGCATTAGTGAAGATACGTGGCATTTTTCAAAACAAAACTAAACAGAATTTCACTTTTTTTAACAGACTTGATTTTTATGCATTGTAAAATGAATACAAAATTACACTTCTTAACTTTTTTCTGAAATTTTTATGATATGAATTCAATGTAATACTGCAAACACAATTGATCAGCGAAAGATTATTTAATACATTACCACAATTAACTGACAAAAATGAGTAGCATTTAAACAAATTGTGATGAATAAAATCAGTGTTGCCAACTTGTTTTCCATAGGTCTAAAATTATTGTACCTACTAGGTACATCTGTTTTATTTTTTTGTAACATTTTCTTCTAAGTTTTCATTAGCTTTGTTGTTAATAAGAATCGACATGTTTAAAATTTTATTTGTTTTCTGTTGACATTATTTACATCAATCTTATATAATTAAATTCTCTACAATTTATGTTTAAAAAATATATTATTTATTGCTAATTTAACAATGTTATTATACGTCAAATGTAAAAAATGTGTTTTTTTACCCTATTTTTGGCATTTTACATGTGATATCTTAGAAACTGAGAGAGATACAGTTCTGGGACCTATTTTTTTCAATTTCCCAACTCAAAAACCATAAGAAAAAATTGAATTTGATCTTTAATTGACCTTCCCAGAATTTCAGAAAACCTTAATTTACTCGGGTGAAATCTTTCACCCTGTATAACTAAAGAAGCGTTTTTGGACCTATGTTTATATGAACTTTTTTCTTATTTTTAGCCTCTAGAATAAAATGTCAAAGTATTGCCCTATACTCCTGAATCACTCTGTAGATAGCTAATAGCCATTAATGTGCTAAATATTTTACTTAGTAATTTCTTCTTTGTAGTTGTAGGCTGACAAGAAAGTGTATTTAGGTAATATTAGAGCTGTGAAAAAGCTGTTTGTGTTTGATGTGGTGAAAGTCAAGGAGGTTTAAAGAATTGTGTTAAAATAATGCAGCCAACTATAAGTTAGAATGAGTATTATGAATGAATGAAAATAAATACAATTAACACGAAATTGTTGTGCATAATTCCATCTTTTATAAGTAAATTGGTTAAATTTTTTTTTAAAAGGATTTTTTATTGATAAATATAAAAATGTTTTATGTATAACTAATATAAATTTGTATCTGTAACTAATATATGTATGGAATGGTAATATATATATATAAATATAAAAGAGAGGTTATAGGTATATAGAGCTCTAAAGTAAAAATAAGTATTCTGAAAACTTTCTAAAAATTTGTTATTTCTCTTAAACTACATACCTTACTACTTTTTTATATAATAGCCACATGAATTAAGACATTTATCATAGCGATATACTAGCGTCAATACACCCTCATTGTATATATATGTATTTTTTATTTATATTTTTCTGCTGCCAGTCCATTTAACCACGGATTAACAGCATTTTTATGTATGTTGTCACCTGTGAATTGCTTACCTCTCAAAAATTCTTTCAATTTCCCAAACAGATCAGGAGGAGCTAAGTCTACACTTTATGGTGGGTGATCAAAAATTTCTCATCCAAATGTTCTCATTAAATTACATGTTGGATATGCATTATTGTGCAGCAGGATGACGTCATTGGTCAGCTGTCTACGTTGTTTTTGAATGGTGTACCATAACTTAGAGTTTTGCAGTAGACTTCTGCAATTATAGTCATTCCATATGGCATGAAATCAATCAGCAGTATGCCAAACTGATCCCAAAAGACTGGCCATCAGTTTGCATTCAAATGGCTGTGGCTTGGTCTTTCTTTATTGGTCTGGTTGGTGATTGAGGATGATGCCATTCACTTGAGTGCCGTTTGTTCTCTAATGTGCAATACGAGATCCACGTTTCATTGCCAGTAGTAATTGAATTAAAGACTTCATCACATTTTTCTGTTTAGCGCCTAAAAAATTCCAAAGCAGATCCTCTTCAGAATTTTTTGTGATGTTCTGTTAAGATGTGCGGCACTCATTGTGCATAAACCTTTTTGAATCCTAAATGATCATGAACAATGCAACTAATTACAGCTGTTGAAACATCAGGAAAAAGAAGGGGCAGGTCTGAAGTTGTTGAGCTATGATCATTTCTGATTTCATCATGCATATTAATTCTGTTATTTCTAAATCTTTCACACCATTTTTGGACATTTCTTTCATTCATTACATTATTACCATACACAGCAACCAACTGCCTATGAATTTCAGCTGGTTTAACATTTTGATGGTTAGTAAATACATATAACTATGTATTTCACTATTATAACTAGTTACCTATACTTTGTACAGGTAAAAATGTATTTTGCTGTTTCTTAGTGTTGTCTGACAAAACACTACTAAGAAGTGACTACTTTGTTTCTCATCTTTTTCTTTAATTTAATTTTATATTTATTAGGCAAGTAACTGGATAAGGTGCAGCTTGTCACATCGCACATATAATAACAATAGTTATGTTGGTTGAGTCATCATGTGCTGTACTCCGTCATACCCCTTAAAAAATCAGAATTAAAAAACCCCAAAAATGGTTTTTAAATATTTATATAAAGAGTATTTGCAAGCCCTGATATAATTAATATCTCATTTAGTATAGTTAGAAATGGGGAAAATCTGCAGTCATTGTTCAGATTTCTTTTCACCTTTCTCCACTGCTTTTATGGTCAAGATTTGCAAATCTAGAGATTGGTTTTTAGAAATTATACACACTAAAAATCACATTGATATCTTCATTTGTTACTAAGAAATTAAAAAATAGTAAATGTCCTTGTTACTCCATTTTGACTCTTTAAAGTGGGGATTTGAAAAAATCCTTCCTTATTATGCACTTATACCATAAGAAAAACATGTTGTATTCAGATTTTCTCAATTTATCTTAGTTTTGCTGGGCATTGACAAATTAGTTAATCAGTACAAGTTGCTTTATAGGTACTGATACAGCTAACCATATGTTTAGATTTTATTCTATGTAAGAAATATTTTACTGTTTTATAAATATATAATTTGAGATTTAACAATGTGTGGGTATTTGTTGATAACAATTATATATGTTTGCTGTGATAAGTATAACTACAGGTGTCCACCGTCTGTCCAATAATTACTTAATGTTTGTAGTAGATTAAGTGAACATAAAATTACATTAGAATTTTTAATTGATTTCTATTCGATAATATTAAGATTTGTGATTAAATTATCTTGTGATTTAATTTCTGTCTACAAGTTTACATTTAGAATTAAATATTTTGAACTGACCTGTTTTACAGTTATGGTGTTGAATGACATTAATTTAAAAAAACTGAATCTTCTAAAAATGTAAAGAAATAATTTTCTAATTATAGATTAATTTATAACTGTTCAGTCCTTATTTTAAATAAGAGAGTCGTTGATCTTGTTGGTTGTTGTCTTTACATTACTTAATTTGTCTACATAAATATTTGTGAGTAAATCTTTCATATTGTTATTATCATTCAAATTTAAAGAAAATCATTTTTTTCAGGTGAGCAAAGGCTGCGCCAGTTAGAAGCACTGTTTTTGGGAGGACCAATACAAGGTAGAGGACAATGCTTCAGTATAGAAACACTGCTGGATATTCTGTTAGTTCTTTACGACGAATGCTGCAATTCATCCCTTCGCCGAGAAAAAACCGTTTCCGATTTTATACAGTTTGGTAAGTAGTTATGCTATTATTTTCACCATCTTATAATTTAAATTTTTGATAATTTAAGAATATATTGATTTACAATTAAATAATAGCTTCTGAGCAACATCTCAAAACTTCCATGCATGAATGCTATAGATTTGAGTATTCATGTTACAGTAATGAAAAAGTGCTTATTTGCAAGTTTTATGAATTGGTCTGGTTGGTAATTCATGAACTTTTTAGTAACTTCCCTGCCTTAGAAGGTGTTTTACCTTTTCATCTTCTAATCATAAAACAAACTCACCTCTATACACACATGCATGCATGCACGCACAACACTTGGACATGTAAGAATTTATAGGTAAGGAAGCTTAATTTATTGCTGGTTTGCTTCGCTGTTTTCTAATTTTGCCACCTTATAACTACATATGTACATACATATTCTTCTAATAGTGTTTGCTTGCTAATTCATACAGTTGTTAGAATTGTTGTTAGAACTTATTTAGTTTGAGTTTGTATGAATAATGGAAGCTGAAAGATCATATCTTGTTACTGTGTTAGTGTGGAAATTGCATATTTAAAAATTGTCAACAATGTTTAGTAAATGAGTTAAAGAAAGTAGATTTTAACAATGTACATTTAAACTGAATTATCTTAAAAGGAGTGATAAGGTAGGATAGCAGAGCATGTCCAGCAATTATTTTGACTACATATGTGATCAAAGCACAGTGACCGAATTCATGTGGTCTACTGAGTTAGACCAGTAATAGCTTTAAAACCAAAATATGGTTTTAAATTTTTTTGGTTTTCAACAAAAAATGCAGTTGTTAACTCAAACAGATCCATTTGTATTGTATATAATGGTGTTTTTTAGTAAAATATACTATTGTTGTTCATATATACATCAATATATAATTGATGTTTGACAAAGTTCATTTTAATTTTTATATCTCAAAATTTGTTAGCTGTCACTGTTTTAGTTTTTGGCTAAGCATAGACCCAAAAACTCTCAGTTAATAATCACTAAATTTAAAATAATTATTAATTATTGTTTGGAGATGTCAGTCGCTATTTTTGAGAACATCTTATTCAGTGTCATTCATTCAATATTAATTTGGAGTCATATATGAAATAATTGTGTTCTTAAAGCTTCTTTAGATAATCAAAGGTTATCTTAATGTCTTCCTATGTATTACTCTGTATAATAACTGTACAGTTTTAATGAGAATTTCATTCATTTATTTCAAATAATCAGAGTAGTAACATAACCACTGGGAAGCTATAATAATCATCTCTATATAATAGAGAAAGACAAGAATTATTATGCACTTTTTGTAATATATTTCCATAATTTCTTGGATTAGTATTATTTGGTGATATTTCTGTATTTCAGTAAAACCAATTGCAACATGTGTAAAAAACTTACGTTTAACGCGAGACGACTTCGAAATAATAAAGGTTATAGGAAGAGGAGCATTTGGAGAAGTTTGTGTGGTGAAAATGCGAGGTACAGACAAAGTCTTCGCTATGAAAATTTTAAACAAGTGGGAGATGTTAAAGAGAGCAGAAACTGCTTGCTTTCAGGTTAATATTATGAAGTAGTATATTTTTAATTTTCTGTTTATTGTTTGTAATAGTATTATATCTGTTGTATATCATTAAATTACTTGATGTTCTTTGGATACTAATTCTTGTTTGTTTTCTAAAAAATAAATCCTCAGTAAAAAATCTGAAAAAACTGTAACACTTGTCCTTGATTGTATTCTTTTACTTAATTCTAGCCCTAGCAAGTAAATTATAAAAACTTTTTCACTAGAAAGAGGTAAAAAAATTTATTTTTTGATTTCTCAAAATGTCCTATGAAGGGCATTTAAAAATGTACTTTCTTTTAAAAAAAATCCCCTTGCCCTTGCTTAAACTGAAGTTAAATTAAAACCTCTGATGTGGATAACACATGATTTCCAAGTACAGAAAATTTTATTTCATTTTTTTTTATTTAAAAAAAAAAAGAAAAAAAAAAGATAAGTTTTATTCAAACTGATGTTTACCCTTGTAAGATCCAAATATTTCATTAATTAAACTTTATTCAGCTATTATGGAACCAATTAAAATTAGTATTATGATTAGTATGATATGTTGTTGAAAAACTCTCAATGAGGGCTTATTACTGATGTTAAGATAAAATCCAAAATCCACATTTTTTTGGATTTTGGACTTTTTTGGGCACCTTTATGGTTCATTCAATTGCAATTAAAAGGAGAGGTGTACAACTAGATAAACAGTCCTAAATCCAAAATTTCAATATTCTACAGTTAGTTGTTTTTGAGTTACATGAGGTACGTATGTACCTACATGTTTACAAATGTACTACTTATACTTGTACAAGGAAGTAAAAACATTTTAGTAAAGTTGATTAAACTCTACATAAAAAATTATTGCAATGTGTATTAACATTTTTTTTGTAAAATTTATTCATTGTCTATGATTTTAAAAAAGGCTTCATTTAGATGTGGTAGAACCAAATTGGAAGTTTTATAAAATATTTTCTTCAGTTGTTTAAAATTTTTCTCTTAAGTTGTTGTTGTTTGAAAGTCTTTATTTAAGATGCATAATTTTTATAATAAATCTTCAAAAAAATAAGTTGAGAAGATGGTGGACTTGAAGTATGAAAAAAATGTTTCCTCTAAAAAGTTTGGAAACATTTTTTATATACTATATTCTGATCAAGTAAATGCTGACAAAAAGGCATTAACAAGCATTACATAGACTAAACTTCAGTGTACATCTCTACATTATATTGTTTGTGTGGGTTTTAAAACCCAGTCCAGGTTACAAAATGTAGTAGTTACTGTACTTATTTGAAAAATTCCTTCATTTTTAATGTTACTTTTTCTCCAGTAATGTTGGGAATATAGTGATCATGTGATTTTACTTATCACCTCTACTTTAGTCTCTTGTGGTATTGCTTCAAAATAATTTGGTTTACAGTGTATAAATAAGTAATAAATCTAAATGCTAAGAAGTTATTTATCATTAATACTTTACAAACTCTTAAAATATTGTTTGGATATAGATGTTGATCTTCAGTAGGTTTGTTTAGGGTTTAAACTCCTCATTTTTATAATTACGGGAAAGGTTTATTTGTTGTGTCAACAGTTAATTTACAGAATATGTTCTAGTTTTAGGAATGAAAATTTTAGTATTTTCAGTAGGTTCAGTATTTTCGAGCCTCTTAGCAGCCTCAGTTAATAAAAACTAATATTGTAGTATTCAAATTGACCTTTAAAAAATATACTTTTAGAGGAGTAATAAAAACTTCAGAATCAGAGCTTATACTTCCTTACTTCTTGGATTTCCTAACTTTCCATAATTTTAAATTGTAGTATTCAGATTTTTAAAAAATCAACCCTTTGATTTTTTTATCACTCTTGGTCACACCAAGAGTCATGAAGTTTTATTCCCTTGCCCTCCAGATACTGCATCTACTTGACTTATTTAATTAACAAAAGTTTAAATATTGGGATTTTGAACTGTTCTTTTTCAAAAAAATTTTACCTTTAAGGAAAATTAATTATCTAAATAACATTAATTAAATGTTTTGTTGCAATTTAGTAAGGGATCCCTTCTATGCTTAATTTAAATCATACTTTTTTAACTGACTGGTCTTCAAATTTTTGTAGCAGTCGTGTTGATTATTTTTTTATTTTTATGAGCAAGAATTCATAGTAAATGGCTATTTGGATGCCATTTTTTAATAATGATATTGCTACCATTATTAAAAAATAAAATTATTTGAATGCAAATGGTAACTGTGATAAAACCAAGTGAAACTGTTATTTAACCATAATTGAAAGATGAAATGTTTGGGATTGGTGCCTTTAGATTCTAATTTCATTGGCATGATTATTTCTTCACAATATGTACTCTTGGTTATGCATGATCTTCTTGGGCTGTATTTTTCACAAAAAATTTTTTTTGTAAAAGTACATGACTAGTATATATTTCTTGATATGCTTTAAGCGTTGATCGGTTTTAAATTTCTTCTTCATTCTCATCTATAAACATTACAATTTATGTTAGGATTTTTGTTCATGATTTCAAGATTAAAATTTTTTTTAATGTTTTTCTTTTCTTTATAATGGTAGCATTTTTTAAAAGTTGTTTTTCTTTTTTTGGATTTTTAGGAAGAACGAGATGTTCTTGTTTATGGAGACAGGAGGTGGATAACGAACTTACACTTCGCTTTTCAAGACGAAAACAACCTTGTAAGATACCTACTTATTATTTTTTGTCATAACTTTCAATTTTTTCATTAAATAATATTGTATTCACTTTATCTTATAGCTATTTTAAATTTAAATTATAATAAAAAGACTGTTATAGCTTAACGGACACTAAGGCTTCTAGAATTTCTAAATCTGTTTGGAAAATTGAAGCAACAACAGAAAAGTAGTTTAATGACCTAATCCCCGCCCCCCAAATTTGAACTATTTCTAGTTTTAGAAGAGAAACTAACGTTTATGGATCATTCTGTGTCACATCAACAAGGTGCGTAGTCATTCACAAACCAACTGATGGAATTTTCATGAAGTTTGTTATGAATTAACTTTTGATAGCGTTAAAAGAAATTACTGAACTTCAGATTTCTGAAAAGTAATGTGTCCCTTAATTCAATTAAGAGAGAGAAACATGCCAGAGAGAAAAAGCAGTCAAGTGAATGGCATCATCTTCAATCACTAGCCAGACCAACAAAGGTCAAGCCACAGCTATTTGAACAAAAACTGATGGCCACAGTCTTTTGGGATTGGTTTACCATACTGCTGATTGATTTCATGCCACATGGAATGACTATAAATGCAGAAGCCTACTGCAAAACTCTATATAAGTTACCATGTGCCATTAAAAATGGCAACGTGGTTGGCTGATCAACAGCATCGCACTGCTGCATGGTAATGCACGTCCACTTGTTGCAGGTCCGACACTTGATTTATTGAGTACATTTAGATGGAAAATTCATGATCATCCATCATATAGTGTAGACTTAGCTTCTTCTGATTACCATTTGTTTGGGAATTGAAAGAATTTTTTAATGATAGGCAATTAGCAGGTGACGATATACTTAAAAATGCTGTTAATCAGTGGCTAAATGGACTGGCAACAGAAGAATACAATGAGCATATATTAAAGCTGGTGTGTTGCTATGATAGATGTCTTAATTCATGTGATCGATTATATATAGAAGTAGTATAAGGTATGTAGTTTAAGAGAAATAAAAAATATTTGTAAAATTTTCAGAATAAATTTTTTTTTAATGAAACTGTCTTTACTTTAGAATAATTTTAATACTTATATCGTGAAATTACAAGTAATTTAATAAAAAATAAATAAAAAAAAGAAACTGAGAAGCTGTTTTTCTGTTACGGATTATCTACAATGATTGTAGATCATTATAATGATTTCAGATAAGTAGTACAAAAATTATTATCCAATTAATAGTGTATTGTTAAAGGTCATGAAGGTTTATACGACTGTTACCTAATCCTTATCCAGTAAAATTATTGCTATCTTCATGCAGTTAATCATATTACATTTTATAATATGTCCTATGGCTTATAACATTGTAATAATATTTAATTTAGGTTAGCAGAAAAATGAAAGAAAACATTAGGAGATGGTTAGATGTAGTACTGTCAAGATTGCTTTGTAACAGGTCAGTGGGCCGACCTGTCATGCTAGATATAATACCGGTAGATGGGAAGGCTTGTTAGAGGAACGGACACTCCCCTCGGTTGAGTTATATGTAGGTCTGGTCCACGGGAGGAGAAAAAAAAGATTGCTTTGAATAAAGAAAATGAGATAATGAAGTATTTATTCATAATTGCAACCAGGAACTTAAGATTGTGATTAGAGATCTCAAGATTCACGCTATTGCGCCTTTTTTATTTTAATTTTTTATTAATATTATGAAAGTCTTATATGCATTTGGCTAGAGAATGTAATGTTACATATTTGTTGCTGACACCACCAAATGGATAATAAATAAATTTATAATCTATTCTGTATTTTTTAGTGTAGAATTCTTGCATTTAGTATTTTGGTTTGCATTCTTACAGTATTTAGTTATGGATTACTACTGCGGCGGTGACCTTCTAACATTGCTTAGTAAATTTGAGGATAGACTGCCTGAGGACATGGCACGTTTTTATATAGCTGAAATGGTGTTGGCTATTAGCTCAATTCATAATCTTCGATATGTTCACAGGTATGTTTGACAATCAAAAATATATTAGGTAACTTCAATTCAATATTTTAGTAATTTATAGGTATATTCAGAATTATCTAAAAACAGAAAAAGGACCTTTTTTCATAGAATTCTTATCAGTTGGCATGTCATTTTTATTTTATTTATCCAGTAATTATTCAATTGTCTTCAGGAATATTTTTATTTTGTAAATATATTGGAGGGTATCCTTCCAGAATGTCATTCTAAGCACACATTACATTACATTATGGGACTGAGTGGATCAGAAGCACACCATGTTTGATTAAAACATGGTTACCCTGATTTTGCCAGAGTTAGCCCATCATCTTAAAATGACAGTGGCGCATCTGGGTTTGGTGAAATGTATGACTTGGAACATTACATCAGGATTAAAATGTAATACCTATATTTGATTTGTAGTTATCAGATAGGACCAGCACTATTATTTTTAAGTGGTTGAGTAATAACAATTTTTTGTTTTTCTTATGGTCAGTTATTGAGGGATTGATCTGCTGCATCCTTCCCATATCTTAAGTTAATTGTGACTTGTCACTTGTTCCATGTCTTCTTTTTAATTATGAGTATTAATTATTATAATTATGTGTCAGTTAAGATTTAGGAAAAAAAATTATTGTGCACTTTTTAATTCTCATAATTAAAAGAAGAAATGGAAAAAGTAAGATTGTAGAAAAAATAAAACAACATTTGAATACAGCCATATTATTGAGGGCTAAATTTCACTGAAAAATTGTATATAACATTAGTACTTATGGGTGTTGGACAAATTTCCATGAAAAGGCTAAAGTAGTTTTTAACTGGAAAAACATTATTACTCCTTTAAAGAATTTCTTTTCTTCTGAATCATAAATAAGTTTGGTAGTCTCAGGTTTAGAGGAGTATGGAGAAGCAAAATGATTATTACTGTACAGTTTTTTGGTAGAGGAAAATTATTACAAAATTCAAAAATTTTTAATTTAAATTAGGATTTCATGGACTGATGCCTGCTCTTTGTACATTAATATTATAACTATTAAATTCACAATACTATTTTTACTGAGTGATAAAAATGATAAATTCATCGTATCACCATTTTTTTGGCCTTAACTTGAATCAAGTTAAGGCTATAACAGTTCAAGGTAAATTTGAACTTTTACATATATAACAATATGATGAAATATTGATTAAAAAAAAAAATGAAATATTTTATATGAAATATTGATGAATATTGATAATGAAATTTTTCTGTGTATTCAGAGAGTTGATTAATCTTTTATTTAAGTTAAGTAAGAGTTTGGGTTTGGTTATCAGTTCCTGCTAGCAGTAGTTACATTTCACTTAGTGTTGTGCTTTAGTGCGTTTAAATATTAAATCAATCTAATTTTCTGATATCTTCATTTATTGATGGAATTGCATGAGTGCATTGTTAGTTGTAAATCTTTTTCCTGCTTTTTGAATACTAAGATATAAAATCAGACAATTTGAGTTATTCTGTTTTTAATATATGACAAAAAATGTCTTTGTGTTACATACATATTTTCATACTAGATTAAAGGAAATTTTGGACTTGTTCATTATTTGTGTTCACTCTTAAATTCTGTATACTTGTAAGTTTGTTTTTCTTTTCAGGGATATTAAGCCAGATAATGTGTTATTAGATGCAAATGGACATATTAGGTTGGCTGATTTTGGTTCTTGTCTTAAATTATTTGAGGATGGAACAGTACAAAGTAATGTTGCTGTTGGTACTCCTGATTATATATCACCCGAAATTTTAAGGGTAAGTTATCTGTATGTTTCCTTATAATAGAAAAAATTAATATTGCTTTATGTTTGTTAACTTGTGTTGCTGACTGAAATATTATAACATTATATATATACTGTTATTATTTTTATAGGCAATGGAAGATGGTCAAGGCAGATATGGTCCAGAATGTGATTGGTGGTCATTAGGCGTTTGCATGTATGAAATGTTGTATGGCGAAACACCTTTTTATGCTGAATCACTTGTTGAAACATATGGAAAGATAATGAATCACAAGGTAGCTGACACATAAAGTAAACTGCATTTATTTATGATAGAATTTGAAAAAGTAATAGGTAAAGTAGGTTAGCGATTATGTTGTTCAAGTTACCTTGACTAAAGGTATCATTAAATTTTATTACACACACCTTTATACTTAAAATATTTTCAAAAATTAATAAAAATAAAATAAATGTACAGTGTGATAAAAGTTGAAATCTATTTCACCTTATTAAAGTTTAAATTTGAAAATAAAACTGTAGAATTCTGGTTTTCAGGATTGAGGTCTATTTTAACTGTGTTATTAGTCTTTTAATTATAGGTTAATACATTGAAGTATATAAATACATTGAATAATACAGTTTTAAGTAGTTAAAAATCTTAGTAATTAAACTACTCAACATTTTGGATGTGAAAGATTTTTTTATTTTTTCTGCTACTTTCTGATAAAGTTTGAAAACTTTGCCTGTTTCTGAAACATCTTATAGATATTCTGAATTAAACCACATGTTAGTGTAAATTAAATTGTTGAACAGGAAAGAATTATCTCATTGGTGTGGAAAGTTGAAGACTAATCCCTCCTATGCACACCACATAATCCATAATGCCAGTAATACAAATAATGCTGTTTTTTAATAGTCAAGCTTTAAATGTCATTCTTTTTACTTAAATGTGATTCTTTTGTTCTATTTTTGTTGTGTGATATGCATGATTAGTTTACCTTCAAGTGTTAAATAGGATTTCATTAAAAGCTTATGGTAGTATCTGGCATGGTTGAAGCTAATGGTTCAGCCTTCAGGCTGAACTTATGCATATATGAATACAAATTTTATTAGTATTGTACTACTATTTTTTAAAATTGTTATTGATTGGTGTTTTAATTTTTTTGTTGTGGCAGAACTGCTTTGACTTTCCTTCTGAAGCAGGTTATGAAGTATCTGATGAAGCCAAAGATTTAATGAAGAGACTGATCTGTAGTGCTGAATTCAGGCTCGGACAAAATGGTGTTGATGATTTCAAGGTAGTTTTTTAAATTGCAATATCTAAATCATCATAAATGAGACTCAAATTTCCAGATAATTTGTACAGTTATATCGACTAACCCCTCTCCTTTGCATTTTCTTATAACAAATACTTGTTTCATCTTTAAATAGCTGTTGAATTTTATACTCTCCATACCCTTCCATAATTTGTTCTTGTTATTTCCTTATCTGTGCAAGGTGTAGGGTTCTTATTACAAATAAACAGAATTTTTTTAAAATAAAAAGAATATATTAAAGATTTTAATTACTTGTTTTCGGGAACTGCAAAATGATGTACTGGAATTTGCTTCAACAGATAAATTCATTATTTCTTAATATTGCCATAATGGTAACACGTATCCCTCAATATATTATAACTAACTACTCTTACAATACATACATCAATTTTGTACAGTACATAATTAATTATTATACAGTATATACTTTTTACATAAATAAATTTGGTATTGGCCAATCCATATATATTAATACTAAATAAAACATAGTCTAACACTGTTAATTAAATTCACTTTTTCTTTAAAATAGTTTTTAATCGTTAATCAAGTTTTGAATTTATCGCAGCAGATCTGATGTAATTTAAATTTGGAGAGGCCTCTACTATAAAAAGAAAATACCTTTTTAATAACTCTTTCATAGTAATCAAATCTGTCCTTTTAACATTACTTTATATATTGTAATCAAATCTGCCCTTTTTACTTTGCACTTTGTATTTATTCCATGCTATGACTGAAGACTTCTACGATGTTATTCCAGCCAGGTCTCAAGACGGAAGACGATTTTTTTTTTGTCCTGACATCAACCCCCCCCACCACTTTCCTGTCTATCACTGTTCGTGTGAGCTTGTATATACACGCAAACGCAGAGTTACATATATAAAAATTTTAGTTCCTGCGGAAAGCATGATGTCGTACGGATATATAGTTCTATTTTTAGAAAGGAATGCATAGTATTTTATTAACATTAAATTGTTTTGTTTTAAACTTATTACACTTATACAATGAATTTATTTAACTCTATTATAAAAATATGTACTGTACTAAAGTAACATTTTGAAGACAAAGAAATCATTCATAATATATAAATTTACTTGGAATTCTAAAAAACAGCTTATCCAAAATTTATAATGGTCACATCTGGTAGCTGCAGATTCCTCATGTCATGTTGAATTCAAATATTTTGAAAATTTATAATGATTAAAGTTTTTTAAATGTTCCCTTGCAAGTAGTGGTTCAACAGAATTATACGGACATTTATTTTTAAATTTTTATGGTTGCCTAATAACCTTTCCCTTAAAAATTTATATTATGCAAATGTTTTAGTGGTTATTATCTAGAATATTTAATTCACTAATCTAAACATGCTTATATCCAAAAGATGAGACGCTTGTAAATGCACTTCATTTCTCCATTTTTAATTTTCTTTTTTCTTAACTGTTCAAGATAATCAGTAATAGTGATGCATTATAATCTCATATTGTGTTTATGAATTGCAGCTGATTTCACTTCTAAAGAAATTGTTTTTTTTTACTAACTTCTGAAAAACCTAATTTGTCTTCAACATTAAACAACATGAAAACGTCATATAATATAAATAAAACTTAATAACATTCTGAAATAAAAATGATGCAGTTACAAAACTAAAATGGGTCATTCCTTGTCAAATCAACAATGTGGATAGCTGTTGACAACCTTTCAGACTAGGATTTTCATGAAATTTGTTATGAATTAACTGTTGATAGAGTTCTGAGATAATACTGAGTCTCAGTTGTCTTTTAGAATGTCTCGGAATGTCTGTTTTGTTTTTAGGCCTCTTCAGATTTGCTGGAAAATGGCAAATTTTGACTTGTAACAATACTATTAGGCCAACATAAATTTGTTATTTATTAAGGTAGAATGTTAAATCTGGACTTATTTTAAAGCTTATTTGATGCTCTTTCATGTGATATAAAAATCCTACGTTTAAATAAATCTTTATTTCAAGGTCACTGCACTTTACTTTTGATCTTGAATTTCAGTAAAAAAACATGTTATCAATTTTTGTATGAAGACATATTTTATTTATCATTATATTATAAATAGCTGTGCAAATTTGAAACTGGAACTGTGATGGAATAAAGAAAAAAATGTGTATCAATGTTACAACAAAAAAATCTTTTTTTGTGGGGTTTGAGGTGGTAAACTTAAATTTTTTTTGGCTGAACATATAAAATGAAATTAAGTGTCTTGCAAAAAGAAACTAAAAGTAATGAGGTTGCTCATTTGTTTTGTGTAATAATAAGAAATAGTATATCTCAACTCAATCAAATGACCATGGTTTTTTTGTAAAGTAACTTTTTACAATAATAAATGTAATCCAGTTCAAAATTCGTCATCAATTCAGTTGTGTCTGACCCCTGACCCTCGGCAATTCTGTGGACAAGTTTTTTCCATCTGTTTCTATCATTGACTGCTCCTTTCAGTTGTTTCATGGTCATGCCTGTGTCAGCTTTGATGGTATCAAGCCAACAAGTCCTCGGGCAGCCAGGTCTCCTTTTGTCACTGTCCATACCAAGCATCATTGACTTTTTTTCTAATAAATTTGATCGCATGACATGTCCGAAGTACAAGAGCTTGAGGCAAAGTACTTTGCCTTTAAGGGACATGGTTTGTTTGTTGTCAAAACTGTCCTGTTGATAATTTTGGTTGGTGAAGAAGTGCCTTATAATGAAATGAAATATACATTAAATAGGCTCAATGGAGTCTAATGAGTGTTTGGGTAATCATTTGTAAAATCTAAAAGATTGCAAGAGAAAATATATCCTGCCAAAAAGATTGCAAAAATTGAATCGTCAATGAGCAAAATAATATTCAATGAAGCTAGTAAAAACTCTGAGACTTCATCTTAAGTTGAATCTGATAGTGATATCTTGGTACAGTTGAAAGAAAATGGATAGAAGTCTTAAAATAACAATTTTTACTCTTCTTTCACAAAGTTGGAGCATCAAAAAATAAAAGATGTGTTCTCAGGAAATAACAGTTTCATGATAAGATAAGCAAAACAACTAGTTAAAGAATTAGGGATTCTGGCCCATGGGATTCAACAGGAACAAGGGATTCTGAACAAGGGGGTTCATCAGAGAACCCTAAACCTGGAAAGTGTCTGGATCAAAATGTAGTTTGATGTATTGAGGCGTTTTATAAATCAGATTATGTAAGTTGTGTAATGCCAGGCAAAGAAGACTGTCATAATCAAATCACCTTGTGAAACATTTAAGTTCAATAAAGACTAGTACTGGCTAATATGAAGAGTTATACATGAACAGTTTAAAGAAACTAATACAGGTATTAAAATTTTGTTTTAGCTGGTGTCAGTGGAACTTGTAATTTGTGTGCTATCCATCAGAGTGTGAAATTAATGTTATAAGGATGTAAATTAATTATTTAACAAAAGCGTGCAGCAATCATTTCACTTTTTATAAACACTGTGGCACAAATTATTTGTTATCCACCTCAAGAAGTTTGTTATATTGGTGGTGTAAGAATTGTCCAGATTCTGACAATTTTAAAAACATTTTAAACTCAATATTTGTTTAAAATTCTAAAAAAAAATATAACTTTTTAACAATAGATATCAACTGATTGTTCAAGTTTAGAACAGTTGAGGAAAACACAGAAGAATTTCTTGAAAAATTATCTTCTTAAAAAACGTAAAAACCATAACTGAACCTAGAATCTATGTGACATTACATGACTTTGCTGAAAACTATTCGTTTCTGTTATAGGATGAATCCCAAGGATTTCACTGGAACAATCAACAGGCTACAATTCATTGTTTCATTGTTTATTTTAAAAGCCAAGAATTTGCAATTTGTACAAAAATCTAAAAATAATACGATCCTAAATTACAATTTTCAATTAATATTAAATAATCAGATGTCTCAAAAAATCTATTACATATACACATTTTTAATAGTCCATAAAATTTTACTTTACTGATAACTTCTGATTTTTTGTCATATTTTTTTTAATTGTTATTGAATTAAAATTTATTGTAAAACTTTGTTTACAATCTCAGGATTATAATTATTAATAAATCAATATATTTAAATTTAAAAAAAAGTTAAAAAAATGAAAGAAGGAAATGAAGTTTGATTCAAATCAATGAACTTTCCCTTGTAAGATTCAAATATTTCGGTTATTAAAATTTTATTTGGCTATAATTCTGGAGCCAATGAAAATAAGTACCACTTATGATACGTCTTTGAAAAGTTCTCAATGAGGGCTTATTTCTATAGTCAAGAAAAAGTCCAAACCCAAATTTGTTTGAATTTTGGACACTTTTGGTTCAGTGGACTGCAATTAGAAGAGGAGGTACCCACTAGGATATCACAACAGTCCTAAATCCAAAATTTGAACCTTTCTATAGCTAATCGTTTTTGAGTTATGGAAGATACATTATGTTCATGCATACATATAGTCTTCTTGCCGAAGCTTGTCAAATTAGATTCAGAGATTGTTGAAAATGGATATTTCCATTGAAGTCTGAAAACCGAAATTGTTCTCGATCACAATACTTTTCCTAGAAGGAAATAAAAAATTTAGAAATGGTTTTTAAATATTTATCGGAAGAGTATTTATGAGCCCAAATCTACAGAATATCTCATTTAGTATAGTCAGAAATGAAGTAGATCTGCAATTGTTCAAAATTTACTGTACCTTTTTTCATTCCATTTGTAGGTGGAGTTTCAAAAATCTAGAAGTTATTTTATTGATTTCAAGATTATACTCACGAAAAATCAGTTTGAATTCTTCATTTGTTTCGGGGAAATTTAAAAAAATAACAGGGATTCAAAAAGAATTAAAAAATCCTTTTTAATCCTTGAAACTCAAAATATCGAAAAACTAAAAATTGGGTTTTAGATAGTCATAATCATTAAGTTCAAACTCAGTTCACATAATAATTATGCACTCAACAGTTCACAATTCATTAATTCCATTCATTAAAGTTTGTGTTTCAACCTATCACTCTCCATTACTACATTCATCTTTTTTTTTTGTCTTCAGTCATTTGACTGGTTTGATGCAGCTCTCCAAGATTCACTATCCAGTGTCCAGTCATTTCATGTCGTTATACCTCCTACATCCTACATCCCTAACAATTTGTTTTACATATTCCAACCGTTGCCTGCCTGCACAATTTTT